>VZTF01006112.1:2024476-2089069 GCA_013397755.1 Cnemophilus loriae | reverse complement strand
TTTTTTTTTTTCCTTTAGGAGATGACTCCTATTTATTTTTTCCATGCCACCTCCAATTTTACAGACCTTCATCATGTTCTCTGCTCATCCTTCTCTTCCAGGTTGAAAACTATAAATTCTCTGGTTTTTCATCATGCAAAAGCCATACCATATCTTTGAACATCACTTCCAGACTTCTCTGCATCCTTTCCATTTTAGCATATTCTTTTGAAATAGAAAGGCTAGAACTGAACAAGTATTCAAGATTCAGATGTACCATGGATTTAACTATGGCATACCAAGGCTTCCTCTTTTGATTTCTGTTCCTTTTGAAACAGTTCCTGGCCTTCTATTTTCTTCCTCAATAATTATTCATAGCTTTATACTTTCTGGAATTCGTGATTATAAATCCATATCACAATCATGAATAGTAATAATTTGTTTAGATCCCACTCATATACAGGTAAACTAAGAATATGGTTTTCTCTACATGCATTGCTTAATATTTATTAATATTTAATTTTGTCTGCCATTTTATTATGAAGTTAGTATCATGAAGTCCTACTTTGCTGCAGACCATTATATTTCTTTCCTTTAGTAATTTATCTGTTACCATAACTTGGCCACCTCCCTCATTTCATCTCCTTTTCTGATTAATTTGTGATTATGTGAAACAACACAGATACCAATGCAGAGCCACACGTGAGATGTTCCTCTGCTTTAAAAGCTGACTACTCTCACCATAGTTCCTATATGCTACAGAATTTTTATCCATGTGAAAACATTTATTTTTATTCTGACAGCCTAATTTCTTTAAGAGGCTTTGATGAAAGACTTTGCAAAATGTTATTTGAAAATCAAAGCAGACTACACCAGCTAAATGTCTCTGCCAGTAGGCTTATCAACTTGTTCAATGAATTTCACTGGATTTTTGTGACATGAATCATGCTGATTCTTCACCAATATATAACTTTTAATCCATGTGGCTCCTAAATTTCATTTTTAGAAAGCATTCTATCGATTTACATGGTAAAGATATCAGATTTACCCATCTGCTGATAAGTCAAGGAGCCTAGGAGGCCAGGGAAGGACAGAGCTTAAAAGCATGGTGTCGTGATGCTAAAGCCCTTTGTGAAATTAAGCCATATTTGCAGGAAATAAAATTAATACCGAGTATACAGATATTTTTAACCCGAAACAAAGTTTTGATGCTGATCTCTCAGGATAATTCATGATTCAGTCTTTTCATACTAGGGCCTTAACTGGTTATTAATATTCTAACTGCCTAAATTGGCTCTCTCTTTCATTCCCTGTATGAAAGTTATGTATTATCTTGTCTTCTTGGCTGCTAAGCAACCATAATAATGCCTCTCACAGTCAGCCTAACAGATAGCCCTGACTGCTCTTTGCTTTGTCTACTGGTGGTAATAGTACGTGTAGGAGATGGTAGGAATGGCAGTAACAGAACAAATGTCACTGGAATTTACAAGAAATCCAAAGTTAAAGCTTAGGCTATATAGGTAGTTGTGAGAGTTTCATGACAGGCTCTGAATTTGAAGGAAGAGAAGCAATCACTGTTGTGGGAGTGAGCTGGCAACTCATTAATTGTAAATTAATTTCTGTATTTAACAGCTTATGAGCAGTGTTAATCATATTAGTGTCTGAGTTCTTATAATCAGCAGTGGATTTATTCTCAGATCCTCTGAGTTACATGAGAAGCATTATTTCCTTTGATTTACTGAGGCATAAAAAGGCATGTAGATCTTGCTTAATTTAGCACCTATGTAAACCTCTATGAATGAAGAATTAAGACCTTAAAATCCATCCCCACCAAAAATATAATATTTAATATTAATAAAATATTAAATATTAGTATTTTGCATAAAGGTGTTTCTTTGGATGGGACCAAATTGTAGGGCTTTTATTTTTCATTGATTTCAGACGATTAAACTTCAATCTCATGACACTGATTTTGGAGTATCTATCTAAAACACTAATTACATTTTTTTCTTAGTCATATTTTCCTTATTTTGATGGCCAAGGCTTTGATGGATTTTCTTCAATGTGAGGCAAAGCTGACAAAACTTCAGCATTACCTTTTGTTTTTTTAAAGCACAAAACTCCATCCATACACAAAAATTCTGGCAAATTTCATTCTTGGAGAAATTATTAATATCTCAAAGCTGTAAATTACATTCTTTACAGTGTCTCTTCAAAAGGGAAACTGAGTGTGTCCACACTGAAACTGTGCTAGGTAGCCTGCAATCCACACCAGAAAATCAACACCAAAGAGCAAGAGTTGTACTCCGGTGTGTAATGCTTACCCAGCTGCTGACACCAATATCAGGACTGCCGTGATAGTTCTTATTACCTTACCTATTTCTTATCACTGAAATGAATCCACTGATTTATAAACAACTGAAGCCCTACTAGATGGTCACAAATTTTGTCTAATAATACAGTGCTTAGCATGTTATAAGATCAGTTTTCCTCTTCTGAGTGTTTTGCTAACTTTACCAGAAGAAGCTAGAATTAGAGACAATGACCTCAAGGTCAAATGTTCTTTTCACTGAAAATAAATTCTCAGAAAGAAAGTCAAAGAGCACTAAAATCAATTAAGAAAGTACAAGGTGCTAATGGAACAAAGGTGAGACTTCTTTCTACAGAATATAAACTAAAGGTGGCAAAGGAGATCAAAAGCAAGAAGTTCTTAAAGGTGAGAACGTGCTATTGAAATACCCTGTATCTTACTTGTGGTTCATTTGCAACCTTATTGTCTGATTTTAAGCAGTAGTTTTATCCAATTTCTGTCTCATGCTTCTTCCTGTCTTTTGACAAAAAGGTCTAGCAATCTTCCCATTTGCAGTAGGAACACAGTATGTCTGTCTATATATTTACAGTGATACAAGGATTTGGTTTTCAAATAGGTCATGTTAAAATTTGGTATCAGTGCTCCAAACAAGAATAACAGGGTAGGAAAAAATCTTCCTGTTTCAAAAGGTTATTTCTGACTAATACTGGCAATATTGATCTTAAAAATGTGACATTCTTCTTATATACAGTAATTTTATAATAATAAGTACACCACAACATTTTAAAAATTACAGTGCAGGTGCATACTTTTAAAATTTGGGACTTTGAGCTACAGATGCAATATTAATTTCAGTAAAACTCCTTGGCAGATCAGTTTGTTATGTTCTTCACATGTCATAGCATCTGACATGCTGTTTTACGTGTTTTAGAATGTGGAAATTTCTAGACATAGATTATTGGAGAACGATTTGAAAGTAATCAATCATCTTTGAAAATAATTAGGAAGTCCATGCAACATAACAATCCCCCAGGTACAAAACTTGATAGAAGTATATCAGATCTTTCCAACAGGTACTGCTAATATTCAACAGAGTTGTTAAGGAAGGCCACTAGACAGAATAAAGAGGAATGGTTGGGAATGCATAAGGAGTGAAATTTGGAACATTTTTCATATGAAGTGTTGTTTTCAGCAATGAAGGCTGAGATAGTCAAAAACTTTATTGATACTTACAGGAAATTGAATATAAGTAAGTGAATGATTTTTAATAAGACAGATGATTGTAATTCTCATAAAAATAATGGTCCACTCTTTACATAAATGACATGGGAAAAAATAGAAGGCATTCTAGCAAAGCCAACTAGAATAAATCAGTAATTGAAAAAATCACCTTATGGAGAAAGTGTTAGGGAGCACAAAGAAGACATAAAGCTTGTTTTCTGCAAGGTGCTGGACTGTTCTGGAGCAAAATTAGATACAGTAAAGTCAACAGAATCTGAGATGCTGAGAATCTGGAGAGACAAAATCTATCTGGCTTCATCTGACAGCAATTAAGGGTATCCAGTATATTCTGGAAGCTGTATAGCCTTATATGCAGATCAAGTCCTCTTATTCCAATTACATATTAAAAATATAAGATACTAGATGCCTCAGCATTGGTCCTTAATACTGCTGCAAGATTCAATTTATTTTCCATCCATGAAAAGGATGAAAGATGGGGGTGTTTTTCCCTAAACTACTCAGGTATCTGTCTAAGACTCAGTGACTAATACAAAAATATACTAGATAAATCTCACTGGAAATTTGTCCTCAGAACATTTTTTCTAGGAAAAGAAAAGGTTCAGCAAAGGAACCAAAGTCTTCATGGGAATGTTTTCTAGAATTGAGCTGGAAATAAGATCTACTTCAGAATGGATTGGTGATTATAGCACTCAATTGAGTTTAAAGCTATCCTTTGCCTCACCCCACTTCTTCCTGACTCAGCTAATAGTCACAGCCTGTGTTTCAAATCATCCCTGGCAGATGCTCTAAACCTTCCCTTCTTCCAGCCCAGGTTATCAGCAATTCTAAGGTGCTTATTCTTTTTGTAAGATAAACAGTTTCTCAAACACAAGGTTTGCACAAATTAAACTTCTGCCTTAACTTTTTGCAGGCTAGTCACTGGATCAAGCAAAGAAAGGTGCATCTGGGTTTACTCAGTCTCCATGTCTTTCACTGGAACCCTCAGTGCTCACCTGCAACATTTTCTTCTCTTGCTCTGTTTGTCTATAGAAGTGAGAGAAAACTTCTGAACTCATTTAGGGGTATTTATTTTTAGACAGCTATTGACAGACAAAAATGCTCACATGAAATAGCAGACTTCATACAAAATGGTGAAAAACAACAATTGGAACAACTAAATTACAAAACAAAAGAACCGAAATGCTCACACACTATGAGAAAGAAATGAAAACAAGAAACGTTTTATTTTTTCTATTTTTAAAAAGTAAACCTGATGCAACAGATCATGCTCTAGTGCACTTTGCTCAGTGCCAGAGCTACGAAAAGTAAAAATGGATTCATGTAAATTTTCAGCCTCCAAGTTCTCCCTCCTGGGGTACTACACTCACCAGTGATTAGTTCAGAAGCTTGGCAGACAGTAGCACTTTGCCTGCAACAGTGCCAATGGGAATTACTCAAGCATAGAGACTAATCTCAGATAAAGCAGCTGTGAGGAAAAGTCACAGACAGAAGGCCTTTTAGGGACATACAGCCGAATTCTTAGTTCTTGTCATTTAGCTAGAGCATCACAACATGAGCAAAGAACATATCTGTATACAGACCACGATATCGGTGTTGGGTTTTCTTATCCTTGAAAAAAAAGTGTAAGTTGTATTTCTAAGCAACATACTGTCATCACAGTAGACTATTTTTAGGTTATATCCTCAGTAGTGGAAATCTGTATTTTCTATGGAGCTATGATGATAATTTCTGTTTATAATCTGGCCTCTTTTTTTTATAGGTTATACTCAAATAGCCAAAATAGTATAAGGATTACACGAGGTGTTTCCTAACAGAGAGTAAACAGAGTTCAAGCTGTTTTTGATGCATTCACTCCATCTAGAAAATGTTTCCTCTAGCAGTTCCTATGAGAAAGAGATTGACAGAGTCAGAACTCAGCATGAGAGGGAAACTTTTGAATTCTCATGCATTCTGGTGAGCATGTAGGTTAATCACCATCTTAAGATGTTGTGCAGGTAGGACAGCCAGACTGTGAAGCACAGAGATCAGAGGTGGCTTCACCCCATGTTAGCTGAAAGTAGAGGGAAGCAAAAACATCTGAAAATTTAGGTTAAAGTGCCCAGTTATGCATTGCCACAATTTTAAGGAGGAAGGGAAGTTAGAGAAATGGATAGAGCTATTAACTTTTGTCTCTTCATGTGTTTTCAAAGACCATATGCTCTCATGCAGTTAAAAACAACTTACAAACAGCGTTACTATCAAGGTGACTTTAATTCTAGTTGCCCCAATCCTCTGTGGTTGCCTTCTGCGCTGCTTTAAACCAAAAGGGATCTGTGACATTATTTATTAGAGAAACTGCTGTTCTTTGGATTCTTTAGATCTTTGGGAAGATAGTTCAAAGCTGTCAATCCCTTTAAGGCAGAAATTTAAAAAGGTAAAAAGAAAAAACAACATACCCAGGGAGTGATAGGAAGAAAGTAGATGTCAGGGCTCTTCCTTGAGTCATACAAGGCATGGATAATTTAACATACCTGCTATTTCCCGCAGAATAAGACTAGTAATTAGGTACATATCGATGTGTAATTTTGAGATGTGGGAATCCGCTCACTGCTTCTCTGTGACTTCTAAAAACATAATGAAAGCTTCTTATGCTTGTTGACAATACTTATTCCCCAGTTCAGAGGCCATTGCACTATCTATGCCTATAGATTATGTCATTCAATCAATAAGGAAGCCTTTGCATGCAGCTTCCTTTACTCTGGCACCTATGAAGTGGGGCTGCAGTGATTACTGGAATATCCTATTCCCATAATTATCTGTGCTTACTTAACCTGTTTTACATGATTCCATTCACTCTTAGCAAATATCTTCACCAAGGAATAACGAAACAGTGCATTTCCACAAAGTTCAGAAGAACAATGTGAGGTGTCTGGATCAAATAATCAATAAATATGTCTTTTCTCTGCAGTAATATTTAGCACGTGAGGAGATGGATGGAATGCTTTAACAAAGAAATAGAAACTGTTATTTTTCGAAGCATGACATTTTTGCTTTTGCTTGCTGTCCAAATACTTCTCACTGAAAAGTGCCAGTGGCCTAAGCACTCTAGCTCATAACTTTTTAATACTTTCCTTGGTGTCACACAGCATCTAATGATTGAAAGTAATTTTTAAAGAGTGGCTTTATAAACAGTTTCATTTGATGAAAGGAAAGAGGGATAGCATTCCTTGTTTCTACCTAAAATGATTAGGATCAAAACTAATTTTCAGCATTCATAATGCTCCTAATTCAATATATACAGACTATTTTTGGATTAATAAAATTTAAAAATGCTAATAGGAGATAACTGTGGCTTTGCCAGGATATTATTATGCCTAAGATGCTCCAGTTCTGTTTCTCCATAGCACACTGAGAACCTACTGGCATGCCTTGCTCTTTTGCATAAGCATAAAGCTTTGCCTACAGCATTTTATTTCCTTTTACCATTATCAACAAGAGTGTAGCTATAAATATTAACTTTCCTGAAATACATTTGTTGCAGAAACATAACCGAAAAGCTTGCCTGTCATCTCATGTTAAATTATTACTTGCTCCCTACACCAGATGTTCTTCTGCCTGTGAGAATGTTCTTGTTTGGGAAGACATTTAGGACCTCGTGAAGTCTGATAGAAAGGTGATCAGAGATAGGAGTGGGGTGCATATCAAAGAGTTTCAAGATAGTAAGAGGCCAAGACCAAAATATTTTCTCTTTTTTTAGAAACAGGCTTATTTTATTCTACATATATGATGAAGCTACTGTGGTAAGTGCGGGGTTGATGAACGTTAAATTACAGATAGAGGCTTCAAGCTATCTATTAAATATCACTCCGTCTGTATAAACCTCTTCAAAGGTTTCAAAAGAACATAGCTATAGGATCCTCACGTATCCTTCTCAGGAAGACTCTCTCTTTTCCGTACAAAGTGCCTGGTTAAGCATATTTAAGGCGACAGTGACAAGTTAAATATCGTATAATGTGTCACAGCCGTGTTGTCTTATACAAGCTCATCAAGGAGTGAATCACTTCAGTGTCTCTGACAGACCAAGGTGTATTGTCAGAGCATGGTGAGCACAGGCTCACTGGAGCAGAGCAAAGACAGCAGTATTTTGGCAGCACTTCCTGTGCCAAACCAGTCGGGTGCTCGCCAGCTTGTGCCCTTGCATGCAAACAGCATCTTCCTGTAGCACTTTAGGGGTAGCATGGCATGGCAGAGCAGAGCAGAGCACAGCCCCAGCTCAGGACCTCTAAAGCAGCAAAAAGCCTGGACGGACAGCCTGCTGAACCTGGAGGCTTCAGCAAGAGAAGCCAGGGACCGCAATCCTCTTGAGGGCAGAAGTTTGACAGAAAGGCTGTCTTTTGGCACAAGGTTTTTAACCTAAAGCTTGGTTAAAATAAAAGCCCTTCAGCCCCACCCACCCTGGCCAAAGTGGCTCCCAAGGAAATGGGTGAGTGCATAGCAGCCAGGTATTGACAGGTTTTTGGCAGGAAAGATTTATTCAGAGCCTTGCTGACTTTCTGTCAGGACTTTGGTGATGTTGAAATGTGGTTTGTTAAATATTTGATTTTGAGGAATCTACATTCTCCAGCAGATGATGTTTCAGCTGAAGAATTTCTGTCAAGTTCTGACAAACTTTCCTGTACTTGGCACATTTGACCTTTCAGCAGCTCTCCTGCTAGTTTTGACACGTATGGCTCAACTCGGTGCCATGAAGTGCTTCATTTTTACTAGCAAAAAGTGTGTTCCTTTATAGTGAGAGATGGTAACATAGCATTTAAAATCACAGTCTGCTCTAACTCACAGTGTACCTCTGCTCAGTTTAAGTGTACATCATTTAATTTTCACCATTACTCACCAGGAGTGGATTGGGACATCAATCCCAATTATTGAATCTTCTCAGATGACAAAAACCAGACAGACATATTTTCTTGCAAAATATAGGTATTATCTGCAAATATTCATCTTGTTTTTTAATGTGGTTTGAAAAAACAGAAGCGACAACTTGGCATTGAAATAAATTTAATTTTGTTTCTAATTAAGCAGAAATGAGTACAGAAATTCAATAAAAGCAAGCAGTAACTGGGGGATTGAGTCAGTTACCTTTTTCTATTATACTATAATCATGTTATATAGAGAGGTTTTCATGACCTTTAGAGCCACTTGAGAATCTAACAAACAGAATCAGGTCCCACTCTGTCAGCAGCAAAGATTTTTATCAATGTAGTACTGTTACTGCCAGTAAGACTTCGTGCTTTTGTATGTCATTTTGGTTTAATCTAGAATTTTAAAATGTTCTAACGTTTATTTTTATACCATACATTAAGCTGTTGCTTAGTGAAGTAACTGCAACATTCAATATATATATAGTGCATGGACTTATGCCACTAAGCTCATCTTGTTTCCATGGTTTTCTCTGGTTCTCCACACATCTAGTCTGTTTTTAAATCGGGTGTTATACATATCTTTGGGAGGAGGAATTATCAGGCAATCACAAACAGAAACTGAGAGAGCTGCGGCCTTAACATTACATTGCTACCTGTTTAATCTGGAATAATCAGCTAAAAGCCTGGGAATCTGGATGCTAGGGGTCTGCTTATGCTTCTGTCACCAAGGCATTCTAGGAACTGAGGCAAATCACTTTACCTCATTAAAATATAGCATAGTAAAATTTATCTCAAAAGGCTTTTGCAGAGCTACCAGCAAAACCCTATTTCTTCATGCATATTTCTGGTGAATTATTTTCTTTTCTTGTAGAAAATATTCTTTGAAAAGAGTTGGTTTTCATTTGTTTGGTAAAAGCAAAATCAAAATGCCTTTTCCTGCCGAAAAGTTGGCTTGAAACTGAAAAAAATCCTTCTTTCCCAGTAAAAAAGAACTTCAAGAAAAAAAAAGGTATTGAATAAACAATTTTCTGCTAGGGAAAAGATGCTTTGAAGGAAATATTTATCAGTTCTGGTACTGTATGTCTGAGATATCTTACCAAAACAGGCAGCACAAAATGAAATGTGGGCAGGTGGGAGATGGGATAAATTATGCTAGAGGTAAATTAGAGTGCTATTGTGCTATTGTTCAGTGCTTAGGGAAAGAAAAGTTTTAATGGTCCAACTGATCTCTAAGATTCTCTCTCCTCACTTGTAAATTTGTCATGATATTTACCTCTGGCTTACAGAAACGTGAAAACCAGCAATGAACATTTGTAGACACTGTATAATAAAAATTCAGGTAGTCAATGTACATTTAGGCAAACAATTTTCAAATATCAGAAACACAGAAAATATGACCAAAAAATCTGCTAAAATAAAAAAATCAATTGATCAGGAGTTGTCAAGTTTCTCATATTTTAAATTAAAACAAAAAGTGAAAAAAGGCTTAAGGGAAAGAATTTTCCTACATTTCTATCTGTGCCTGTAATCCTGGTCTACACTGCTGGGACAGATATCAGTGCATGACATCTAGTGGTAGATGAAAGAGATCCATCGATCTGTGCTATCAGGGAAAGGTTCTTAAATTACTGCAGCCACATGTACCCAGCAAAACCAAAAATTATTCCTATCTAAAACCAGGTGATCATATAAGAAAAATTCATTATTTAAGCATCCTCGGACAATAGGTCCAGACCGCACTGGAGAATCCATTTCAAGAGGCTGGTCAGTGTTTTCAGCTGAGGGAAATGTTTTAGCTTTCTGAATTCCCTTCACTACGTTTTTTGTTTCTCCCTCCTCTTCACTTTCCTTTTCCCTCCTGGGTAACAAACACAGTTCCTACAAATGGTTTGAGGTGTCTTTTCAGAACTACGTTTTCTGAAAAATTGATGCTTTACTAAGAAATATTTTTCCAGATGTTTTTTGTAACTTTTCTAAAAATAAGAAGACTTCCCTGACTGAGAAAAAAACCAAAAACAACAACAAAATCCCAGCCAGAACTACAAAAACAAAAGCCAAAAAACCTCCAGCCCCAAAGTGAAACTTCTTTCTCAATCCTGCAGCAAGACACTATAAGTTCAAAGTGGGGAAGATGGAAGAATATTCTATCTGGATAAAATAAATATATGCTCGTAAAGCACCAGATTATCTTATTTCAAATGAGGTTCCAGATGAGCTGGCCTGGTAACAGAATGTTAAAGGGAAAGTCTCGGCCCAAAATATTAAAATCAGCAAAGGTGTTGACGACTGCAAACAGGATTTTTGTGAAATAAATTGCTGAACAACAATAACTGGATAGTGCCAATCATGCCATTCTAAGTGAGCAAGTATACTTGTCTCCCATATGTTTCTCTAACATAAAATGCATCTAAGTTCTTTCAAAGTTAGAATATTTGGAAAACAATATGTCAGCCACTCGGTGGGAATGATGTGGTTTTTTCCCTTTGGACATCTGTATGCTAATCCTGATTTAATCTGACATATTAAACAACCATAAAATGGAAAATATTTGCGATGGAATGTCCAGCCTTGGAGATGTACTGGCTGCTTTCCACCCAGAGCAGTGAAGCCCAGAGCATGGAAGGCTTAGCAGGTACAAAAGGCTTGTGGCATTGCAGCCCTGTGTATGAAGAAGCAGGGAAAAATCAGGGCTGAGCTGGGCTGATAGAGGGAGGCAGTTGAGACTCAGCTGTTATTCAGACAAACGTCTACATAAATAGGCACGGGCATGAATCTGAATTATCATTCTGAACTCTACCTCCTGGACCATATAGCAGTAATAACCATTAACCTTTTCTAAGGTCTGAATACAAAGATCATCCATTTAACATAATGGCAAAGACATCACAGGGACAGAATACAGCACATAAAGAACAGAAATGAACTGTGAAAGGACAGTGCAGAGAGGAATTTCTACTCAGCCTCCCTCAGTAACAATGACCTTTGCAGAGTCCTTAGTTTTACTGAGAGTTCATACAGCTGCTGAAGAAATGTTCAGAAATATTTGTTATGTTATGTGAAACAATAATACAGCATGAGTGGCTTTTGGTAAATAGTAATGTCTAATTAAGCTGCAATGAGTGTGTCTTTTGAATCACGCTTTTTCCAGTACCTCTGCAAGACAGCTCTAAAAACTCCTTATGACGATCTGTTTAGAAAGGGGCAAATACAATAGAAAGGGTAAAAAGATGACCTTTTGTACAGAGGTACTGCTGGAATTGTTGCCATTACCCATTTGAGGGATGGAGAATTGCAGCAAGACTGGGTAAAGAAGAGCAAAGTGGCAACTCTAGATGTAAAATAGGCCAGAAAACTCATGTTCCTGTAGTTCCTCCCAATTTTCTTTCCTTGATCCACTCCCTCACACACACACACACACGCAGACACACAGACACACACACACACATATTTGCATGCTCGCGCTCTCTCTCTCTCTCTCTTTTTCTCTCTCTCTCCCCGGCTGTCTCCACGGTAACAGCAGCGCTGGGATTTTGCTGCTGCTACTGCATGTTTTGGATGCTTCCTTTGCACAGGGAACCGCTCACCCAGCCCTGCTGGGGCTCGGGCGCTACAGCATCACCCACTAGCAGCTCTCCACGTGTCCGAAGGGCCAACAGCTGTTAGACACCCCGGGCTGCAGTACCGCGGCATTCTTGGCTGTGGGTGGTTTACGACGACAGGTGCTGAGGACAAGTGCAGGCGCTTTCTAACATTTGTACATTAGGCAGAGGGATGAAATGCATGCAGGTTCATTTGTGCAGGGAGCTACCTACTCGAGACAAAAAGTGCACCATATAGTGAGACCCTAGAAACAGGAGGGTCCTCTTTTCTAACCTGGGAGAAGAGGTACACCAATGCTAAAGACGTTTTGGTTTGCAGTGTTTCCAGGCAGTAGTCATACTGCTTACTGCAACAATCTACAAATCCCCAAAGATACACAAGTCAGCTCTGATGTACCATGAAAGTCAAGTATACAGAGACACAATCTTGCCCTCTTTAGGCTTTTTGATGGAACAAGGAGCTAAACATTTGCAGAGGAAATAAAAGTCTTCTGTTTCACCAAATTTCATGGAAACTTATGAGAACTCTTTTGAATATCTGCTGGTAAGCACCTTTCCAAGTGAAAGCCTGGTGATATTTATAAATGATCATGGTTAAAGACCGTCACAGAAGATTCATGAAGAAAGAAACCGATTGTGTTCCATATTTTTTAATAACACTTGGCACAAGTGTGTGCCTGATGCAGGTCAATAATTTTTCTGCCAGGAGTTTCTCTCACAAAGTGAGATTTTGCTCAGTGGTGGTGTATTACCCATTATGTTATGTTGTCTAAACAAGTTTACATAACCAGCATTGATCCAGTGCAGTTCTATTACCTTTAATTAAAAGCTCCTTTTTTTCTTTCTAATGTTCTACCTTGTGATGAGGAGAGAAATCAGAACTGTTGCACAATGGAAAGCTGGCCATGCATCTAGAAATAGGAAGGCTTTGACTCTGCTTACTAAGAGGGTAACTTTAGGAAGCAGAACAAGAGCACTAAATCTCAAACACTGGATCTAGGATCTTAAGTAATGCTAGCTGGAATTTCAAATTCTGTGTTTATGACATAATAATAGCAATAATAATAACAACATTTTTCATTCACAACTTCCGTATAACATTTTGTCCTACAGCTGTGTATCCACAGTCATCACTGAAATAAATTTAGCTCTGCGATAGATGTTGGCAAACAAACAGATCAGGGAAAATCAGCATGCAGCCCAGCAAGAGAAACAAAGACAAATTTTGGTCAAGGACTCAGGGACAAATCCTGCTGACAGTGAAACTGCCGTAGGCTATTTAATGTCCACGCAGCATAGAAAGACCAATGCATAGTAAATGCCATGGCATTCCATTTATTTGCTCCTCATATGCTGTTTAAATCCTTACCATGAAACACAATTTTTCCAACAGTGCTCTTTTTCATTCACCATTCTAGTGCAGAGATTTTTTTTTGTTCATTTGCATGTCAATTGTCCACATCATTCTTTTACCTATTTCTTTCACATAGAGCTTTAGAGCTTTTTAGCTGTTTTCTCCTAAAAGATGTCCAACCAGTCAGCAAAGGTCACTAACTAACCTATCCACTACCTCTATTCCCCTACTTCTACTGTGACACCTACTATTGAAAACAATTTAGGAGGCATTTGTCTTGTGCCTAAAGAGCTAGGTTAATATTTCATGCACATGCTCAAAATAAGATTTGTCTCAAAATCTTCGAATGAGGGCTGTTCATGTAATCATGTGTTTCTGTTAGTTTTAAATCTCTCTTGCATGTTTTGTCCACTTATTCTCATTATGCTCTTGAGTGTCATGTTATAATTAGTGTTAAATAATCTTCCCGAGTCAAGTGATGTCCTTTGATAAGTTTCTAATTCTATTAAGCCTCAATCTTAAGGAAAGCATTAGTGTGTAAATACATTTTTAAAGTCATCATCAGAGTTAATTCCATAAATGTATAGTGATGGACTTTTTTTTCCCACTTTTTTCTTTAACTAAATTTTTTAAACTTAGGGTTTTGTTGGGGTTTTTTTTTTGTGAATGACATCATTAGAGAAGTATCTCTCTCAAGCTTAAATGCCATATAACAAAAGCAGCTGAGATTTGAATAAGTAAATTCAAACAAAAAACAGAGAACAAGAGAGACAGACTTCACTGATGTATGTGTGCCCACTGGGGAGCAGTTGGACTGTGAACAGGAATGTAGTGAGCCTGGGTTGTGGCGTGAAAAAAAGAACTAAAATCTAAAAGGAAAAAAAAAAGGAAAGAAAAAAGCAGGAACCCCTGCAGCCATTGCATTTGACTTTCTAATAATGTCAGTTTCAGAGGAGAGGAGAGATGGAAATGAGAAAGGGTGCACTTGCAATGCAGTCATTCTTGCTGTCATTGCCTTTATGGCTTTTCAGCAGGCCACAAAAGGCCAATCCACTAGAATATGAATGAGATACAGTCATGGCCCCACCAAGTAAGTAGGAGGCATGAAACCTCCTTCTTTGGGTCCTAATAGCTTTTTCTGGCTCAGTAATCTCTCACTATAAAGTAAAGACAAGACAAGACAAACAAACAAAAAATGATCCTGACTCCCCATATCCTGTCTGTGCTTGCTTTTCTTTGATTATTGTTCTGAAGGGCTTCAGAGAACTGGAAGATTTAATAGTCTAGAGGGATTTGGTGAAGTAAACCCCTCTGAGAGAGAGTTTTATTCCCATCAACTAGTCCTCTGTATTAAATATGCAATATTATTATTATTTTTATGTGTGGAAAGATCTGACAGATAGGCATGGGGAATTAAAACATTAAAGGAACAAACAATTTAAACAATTGATGTTTTCCACTATTTATGTATCTGAAATTCCTTAGGAGAAAAGAGAGGTGCACTAGGAGAAGATATTTTAGTTGTCACCACCCTCATATCGGAGCCATATCTACTCTCCCTTTCTTATCAATTAAACTAAAGACAGCTTGCACTGAATTCAGCTGTGATCTTTGATCCAATGTGACACATTACCAAACCCATATTTAAGGTTTTTCTGTCTCTCTCAGGAGCTGCACAGGGTTCAGAAATGATAAAATATAACAGGAAATGTCAGCTGGCAGAGGAGAACTTTATGTTGCTTGGCAGACCACTGTTCAGAGTACCTCAAGCAAACTCACCCTGGAACCAGCAGTGTAGCCACATACTGGAGTAACCTTACTTATGAAGACTACGCTTTTTTGATGGAGTTAGAGAAAGCTCTTTCTGTTTAAATGTGCATTGTACCGTAGAGATGTGCCTGTCCAGCTGAAGGTAACTGAGGGATACATATGGGATCCATGGTCTGGTGTGGTATGGAGGTCCACAGTGTACTCTGTAGATAACCAAGGATCCTCTGCAGGCAGTGCTGACTCAGGAAGCACGGAAGCAAGCTTTGCTGCAGCCCACACGCTCCTGTTGACAGTAAGATAATTGTATACTAATTGTAACTTTAGCTAATTCATCCTGTCATATAAGTACCCAAATATTACTAGTCCCATTAACGTCAAGGGAAAATGTGAACAACGAGGTTAGGTAATTTGGACCAAGGCCATTTCAGAATGTTAGAGCAATGTTTATGACACAAAATACTTTGCTGGATCATGCTGGCTTTCATTCCCTGCTGCTGACAGCCTTATGAGCTAACAGGAAGCAGAAGTGGCAGAGCTGCAGACTAGACTGAATTAAGCGTGCGTGCAAAACACAACCATTTTTTGAGATACGTGTGATTTAAACATTGCATATACTTCAATGATATTTATTTCATTACACAAAAGTCTTTGTGCATGTGAAAGGCAGAAACATTTCTTGACATAGGGCTTCAGCTAATATTACTGTCAGAAAATCAGTTAGGATTTTTTTGTTACTACGGTTTCTTTTGTATCTCTAAATTATTTGAGAGAAGATAGTTAAATAAAATATTTTGGGGGATTTTTTTACCTTGATTAATCAAGAAGATAGCTGTCTTAGAAAAAATGAATCTTTGGCAATGTACACTACGCTTGGGTTTTTGGATCACACATTTGGACAAGGAGGATTAAGTTGTTTGAGAAAATGTTTTTCTTGGACAATGTGAATTCGATTAAGGTAATTCCTGATGGATGAGAGTCAAATCGGTTTAACTTAGTTCTAGAGAAATTAAACTGAGAAGATTGATCTATATTTTAATAAAAAGCATTCTGCAGTGCTATTATGTTCCCTGGCTGAAACTAAGAGGACTTAGTACTATCTACATGGCACAACCACAGTCTAAAAAAATATGACTCTTGCATTTACAATACGGGTCTTTAGTTCAGCCTAAACCTTGCACAGTATCTATTCATTTTTTTAAATATGCAAATAAAATCTTTATCATCTAATTCTGACTGATCCAGTTTTTAGCAGGGAAAAAGCAGCATAGTAACTATTCCTGATGCACTCAGTGCAAGGCAGAGCTGGGAACAGAAGCTACTTATTCGGTCTTTCAGCAATAATTGTCTCACCAACAGCATTGAAAACCATAATCTGATTCTTAAGTCATCTTTAATGAGGTTGTGTATATGTATCACTGTGTACTAGGAAAATATGCTTTGAACCATTGACTTTGCCTGTCTTTACCACCATCTGTTTACACTTGATTTTTTTGTTTCTCTTCTTGTTTCATCTCCTCATTTCTGATATCAATTAGATTACTATAAACTTCCTTCCCTCCCTCCTTCCCTCCTTCTTTCCTCTTTCCCTCCTTCCCTCCTTCTTTCCTCTTTCCCTCCCTGCCTCACTCTCTCTCTCTCCTCCTAGATAAAGCTATCCATATTGTAGGAAAGAATTACAGGAGTATTTTTTGTCCATAATTTAGATTCTCCAATGCATCACTTTAATCTCTTATCACCTTTACTCATATTTCAAGGAACTAAACATGTAAAGGCTGAAAAAGAAGCAATAAAATTGTAAATTATTCTTATTCTAAGCTCATATCTCCCACCTACACCTGTTCTACTTCAGCATCTACCCTCCAGCACCATCAGGGCAAGACTGACTCGTGGGAAAACTGTAGTAGTATGACAACTACAGATAGAAACTTTTAAGTTACTTGATTTAGCCCCTAGCAATCTTTCTAAGATTAAAAGAAGTGACTTCCTCTGTTACATGGTGCCATCAAAAAGTTTCACATACAACTTCAATCATCAGGATGCCCATTTTGTAGCACTAACATCTCACACCCAAACCTTTTTAATTTTCTGTTCTTGAGTTGCCATGGAGAACTTTTTGTCTTGCTGAATTGTGCAGTTTGCAAGATGGTCGTAAGGTCTCTTCATGCTCCTCCAATATATAGAAATTCAGGCAACTTAAAGGTACGTATATAGCTGTCCTAGTTTCAGCCAGGACAGGGTTAATTTTTATAGTAGCTGGGAAGGCAGCCTGGCCAGATCCTAATGTTTTTCAAAACATTTCCTGAACCAGGAAAGAGAAAACAATTCCTTTGAAGCAAAGTAATCTGGATTTATAACATCTTCACACGGTTCAAATACAGAAGTCATAATAAATGAACACACACTTTGTGTGTATGTACAGGTATGAACACAATATGAAGAATTTATTAACATAGTGCACTTTATGATGAGGTGGAGAAAAAGATTTGAAATATTATGTTCATAAAAGAGGCTGAGTTCCAACATAGAAAAGTTCAATTCTTCGATTTGATGGAAATAATAACTATGGACAAGTTTGAGATAAACCTACTCTTTATACCTGATCAGGTTTAATTTGACCTTAGAGGTACAAATCCTGAGTTGCAACGAAGGGAAAGAACTGCTGAGTGAATCTTTCTGAGGAAAACTACCAAATTAAATAATATTTTGTTTCATTTTATAATAATAATTTGTTACTGAGAAGTGTTTGGATAAGGTCTAGAAAAATACATATAATGAAACTATAAGCTTTGAGATTTTGATGACTCCTTTCACCAGAGAATTTTTCTATGAAATGTAATACTTGATATTTGTCATTCAGTATTCACTTGTTCCAAGTATCCAAAATGAAGACACATAAGCCAAGTAACCAAGCACATCTGAAGTGCTGAATGCTACATTGCTTAATGTGCATTCAGCAAAGTATTTCACAGCTTTTGATTAACAACTCTCAATCAACTTATTGATTACATACAGATATATAAGAAACAGAGACTAAACAAGGCTGCTTTTCAGACAATTTATTTATTGAAACAGGGGTATTACAGTCATAACATTATGCATTAAGAGTAGCTTGAATAATTGACCTGAAATGCTTTATTTAACAGCAATAAATATTTAAAACCAATATATCTAATCAAAGGTGGTTTAACCACTGCTTGTCGCCAAAGAATCCATTGACAATTGTCCTTTCCTGTTGAATGAATTAATATAATGAACAACTGCTGAAGCAAAAGGAACTGTCATTTATCATTAGAACAATATACTGTATGTGTGAGAATGTTAAATTCATCCTAGAGACATCTCAGTTTTATTAAACCAGTGCATTAAATACAATGGAAAAATAATTGTAGCCCTAGAAAGAACAATCACTTAAATGTTATTAAAACAATGATTAGTCACGGAAAAATTACTAGATTGACAAGTCTCTGCTCACATCAGGCACTTTTTGCCTCCTGTTCCTTTTAGGCAATGAAGACAATGGAGAAACTAGAGAAATAAAACAGAGAGGATGAAAAATTGTTTGAAAAAACAGTAAGTAGAAAAAGGATAGAAACCCAAGATTTAAGTCTGTCTTTCAGTGCATTTTAATTAGTCTCTGGCCAGTTTTATATGCTCTAAGGAAGATAAATATCTGAATCCCACAGATTTATAGTTTTTGGGTCAAAAAAATTGACCTTCAAGTTTGGAGCACTGAAGAAAAAAAAAAAACCACATTTATTTTGGCCATTTCCATTATATAACCTATATACATGTAAGGTACCTGCAGTACAGGTCACAATGGACCCATGTATAGTACTCTGGTTTTGCTTTCACTTTCCAACCTTTCTGTAAAATACATAGCACACTTCTTATGATCATTTGGATACCATCTCTTGAGAACACCTTAGGCTTTTTTTCTGCTGATTTTCCCTCAAAATCTACTAAGAATACAAAAGCACAAGCCTCTGAGTCATAAGAAATATAACCAACATTGTAGTAAATGAAAGAAAGAACCTGTTGGTGTGTCTTTTTTGGTGATAAGTATGTTTGTTTCATGACATAACACCAACCAAATTTAGGTAATATTGTCACAGGTATTCCAGATGTTTACTTCAAATTTTGTTTAGTGCAAATCTAGCTTGATTAAAAATTTTAGACTTGATAAATTGGACTACATACACTAAGTGATCATTTATGGCGAAACTAAGCGATCTAATGGTTCTTCCTGGACCTAAGTGCATCGGAATGCAGAAGTTTATATGTTGCTTGAATGAGGAAAAACCAGCTCATTTCTTTTTCACACAGCAGCAGGATCTGGCTCATAAACAAATAACAGACATGAGACCTGTTATTTAAGCATCGAAAGTCTTTGTTTCTTTGCTATCTAAATTTGGAATAACTTGTCTACTTATATCATGACGAAGTTTATATCCTTATTTGTTTATCAAAACTTTCAGCTCCATTTCCTTCTCTTTTTCAATGCTTATTCTGCTAAAAGCGTCTCTCATTTCATGCAGGCAAACTTAGAAACCTGTCCTCAAGAGAAAGCTTTCTTTCTGTATGAACCAAGACAGAGTTGCCTTCTTCTGGTAGGTTTTGTTACACTAAACTGCCTTGAGGAGTCATCACGGAGAAATACTCAGCCAATCCAGCTTTACAGACTTAACACACTTAACTTTGCAGTGGTTAACTAAAGTCAGAATATATGAACATTTGCTTCCATTGCTCCTAGCTGAGGATGTATAATGCAGCACCTGACATTCGATGAGTTCTCAGTGGTAGACGTTTCATTGTTGCGAAAAATATGTGTGTGGTATAGATGCAGAGAATTACAAGACTATGTGAAAGAAGAAAAGAATCTGTTTGGTTTTAATAGTCTAGACGTTAAAACCTTCTCTTGTGAATTTCCTGGCAGAAATCAGCCAAGTCCCCAACAAACTCTCCAGTCCCATTCTAAATTATAAGTATAAAAAAGAGCATTTTTTTAAAAAAGCACATGTACCTCAGCGACGCTTTCATACATTTCGCGAGTCAAATTGGCATCAAAACAGCCATGATCCTTTTGTCCTTGGCAATTATCAGAGCATTCGTCTGCAAATTTTGATTATTTTCATTATTTCTGCACAAGCTTGGCTATATGACTGAACTCTGTGTGGGTGAAACTTCCTTATAGGATAGATGAAAGACACTGATCAACAGCAGACCCCCTCGGTACTGTGCCAACATAGCGCTTGCAGTAAATACTTACAAACAAGGCATAGAAGCCATGCTGGAGAATCAAGAGGTCTCTGTGTTCACTCCCTTTCTGTTATGTCATCTTGTTCATTGAGGTAGCGCTTGAAAAGGAGTAAAAGTGAACATTACAGAGGTTAGAGAAGGAGGGTTCTCTTAAGGAAATGATGACCATATTCTTTTTTCTCTCTGATCTTTAACTTCTGCACGCTGAAGTTCCTTTCTACAAATCACTGCATGCAAAAGAAAGCCCTTCTATTAATTTCATATATTTTATAAAGGCATCTATTTTACAAAGATATTTTAATGCTGTCATACATAACTGAAATAATTCATTTTTTCAAAAGCGATTCTTCATATGAAACTAACATTTCTATAATATATAAGTGTTAGATAATTTACACTGGAGAGAATTGCAATGTAGATTGTATCAATGATAAATTTAATTACAGAATGACTGAGATTAGTCTAATTCTTTCTGACTCCTGATCTTCTATTTTAATAACCTGAAGTATAATTTCAATACAAATGTGACTCTGTTTTTCATCTGGAGGTTAGTTAGAAACCCTCCCTCCCCCAGTCTACATTTCTATATTTGTAGTTGTATTTCTAAAAGATATCACTATCATTAACTAAAATGAATTAACAACTGATTTTTTTCAAAATCACATTCACTGTTCTACATGTTTCTAGCATTTAAGAGTATTTGAAAAATATCATTACAAAAAATTTAGTTTTGCTTGATATCCAGTCTATAGAACCTCATCGGCTTTTGATTTCAGGTCAGCTCATAATGTAAACCCAGTTCTAATCTAAGTCTATAAACAGCAAATTAAATTTTTTGTTTCTGGTGTTCCTAGTCCATTGTGAGGTTTCTGTCATTGTGGGTAGTTAGTCTTGGTGCAGACTTAGAACAACTTCATCAATATAATTTTTATTTTTTTTAATACAAAGGATCACAAATTAATTTGCTGACCAAAGAAAATAGATAATTAAAGGTTTTTAGGTGCTTTCCTTTAATTGTATTGGCATATAATTATTGTGAGTATTGCCACTTATTCAACTGAATAATTAGAGATTCCTCAGAGAAACTTTGTAGTCTCAATGGCTTTGTTCTTCAAAGATAAGCCGCAAAGTAAGGGAATAAAATGTTGCTGTGCCGTTTGTGTGAGGAACACAGGGGCTTGTATAAAGCCAAGAGAACATGCATACATTTTTTGTCATTAGGTGTAATTTTCTGTTTTCAGTTAAAAAGAAAAATGTCTTTCTTCATATAGCCTTTGGAAAAAATATTTCAGCCAGAATATTCCTGGGCATAAGTATTTATAATCAATATCTTCTAAATCAGCATGCAATATTTCCTTTTACAGAAATGCTGAAACAAACACTGAAACAACAAACTTCTTTCGACACGAAAATCAAAGCTTTACCTGCGATAGAAAAGATGTAAACAGGAAAGGTGTAAACAGTATGTTTACAGTCCTTACAAACTGAAATCACTGTTTATAAACTAAAACATATATTTTTTTTAAACTTTTAAATTAATTTGTCATAAATGGGAAAGAAATTTTGTCAAGAGTGTACTTATTCTCAAAAACAGTTACAAATGCAGGTGCTGCTTTTCTTTTAATTGGAAGAGACATTTTAAGACCTAATTTGGGAAGCTGAAGTCTGTAGTCTTTGTCTCTTTTATTATTAATTATTATCTATCAGTTTGGTGTATTGAGAAGTTCTCCAAGGGAACCAAATTTCTATGATGCAGAAGCATTTCACATGACTCATAGCCATGGTTTGATTGGCTAATAAATTTAGACAGGGAAACTGTGAAGAAAAGATTCACCTGTTTATAGCTAGATGATGACATGTAATTGGGCTTAATATAGACAGAATTAATTCCTCTAGTGGATTGTTTTTTTCTTAAATTTAAAATATTTTAGTAGAACACTCTCAGTTCTGCTGAAGAGCAAAAGCACGTTGGTTCTTGCAGAGGTGACAGATCTTCTGTGACAGAAATGCCTGTCCACTGATGCTTTGGATTGCAGTAAATCTTAAAATGAAAGATTATGTCTGAAATGGAGTGCTGATGCATGCCTGATGCATGCCTGTTTTAAAAATGTATACACAAGCACACAGGTTTTAAATGATGATATTTTTTCCTTCAGTATTGAAAGATTTAAGTCATTACCATGGAAACTGTTTGCATCAGGTTACTACTTTTCTCTCCAGCTATTTCAGTATCATTAAATCCTTGCTAATACTTTATTATTCACTATCTTTTAAACCCACATGAATTTCAGTATCTAATTTACTTAACAAATTGTGTCTGACAAAAGAGAAAAACTTATAGTACAATAAACAACACTATTAATTACTCTGTGGAGCAGTGAGCTACTATATTTGTCAGCAATGTCACGCCTTCAAAATAATGGCACTCGGTAATTAACTATGAACATATTCTATTATTAGAGCATATATCCTTTTTCTTTCATTTATTTGTAATAGAGAATAATGAAGTTGAATTTATTATAGCTGTAGCCTTCATCCTGCTAAAACAAAGCAAGAGGAAAAGAAAAAGGCATTCAGCCTGTGAACATATAAGAAAAATTATGTCACTATGGCAACCAAAATGTCATTTGTTATACTTTACTCATTAAAGCATTGGAGATTATTAAAAGATAAAAAAAGTCCTCTAAATTTAGGATGTCATCAGTTACGAAGTATTTCTTTCTGAGACCAGGTGGTTACAGTTTGAGGACTGTATCTTAAACCTCTTATTTACATGATCAACTCCTTTGTGTAGAAATTTTCATTCATATTATGAAATCTTCCTTCTTAAGCAATTCCTACAGAGAAGATCTTAGGATCAAATTCCTATCTTGGAAATACCAATTTAAGTAAACTTTAGCCTAACTCTAATTGTCTTCAGCATCACACCAAAGTAACCAAGATAAGAGGTTGACCTCAGAGAAAGCTGAAATCTGCTTTAAGTTTGCTACTTAGTGAAAATTATATATAATAAGAAAAGTGAACAGTTCCTTGACTAGTTTCTAAAGACTATGGAATACACCTCTTTGAAAACAGAACATTAACTTCGAAACCAAGTTGGATTGCCCATTCTGGACTCTGGCTGTGCAGCTAAAGGCATTGGAAAGAGAAATCTTTGGCAAGAAGAAGAGAAAAATCACCAAAATGTTCGAATTTGCTTTTGAGAGTCGTGAGTTGTTTTGCTTTTCAAGACCTGGTGAGATTAATGTGCCAGTTCTATTCTGCTCTGGCAGGTACCTTAGCAATGACAGAGTTGAAATGCAATGACGTTGGACTGGCTTACATAATTCATAGCCGTGTTATTCAGGACTGTGATTGGTAAGAGTTCTCTTAATGCCTTTGCTATACTGCATATACATTTATGCAATTATTGCTATCATATTGTTTTTCCAGTTTCTTATTCCTTATCATTATGATAATTTCTATCTTGTAATCTAGGTGCTTCATGTGTTGTAATGCTTTTTGTTCCCTTTAGAAAAAGATCCTTTTAGCCTTTCTCAGGAATAAAAAGTAAATAAATGTTTAGGTTTTCATCATGACCCCTGCTATTGCTGAGAGCAATTGTGCTGGCAGAGTTATTCAGGCCTCATGAGAGACCCTCCTACCTTTAGTGAGGTGCCTTTAAGAAAGCCACTTCAGTTGACTCTGATGCAAATGCGTTTCCCTGGATTCTATTGATTGTACCACTGTTTAGTGTATATTCCAAACCCTTTAGGAAAATAAAAAACACCATTAGTGTGCTGCTTTTGTTGTGATCTTGGAATAGAACTATCCAGGAGATATAAATAAGTTAATGAGGAATTTTCTCAAGACCCTTGTTTGCTCTTTCTTCATAGCTGTTTGGTAAAGCCCTCATGTTCATTGCCACCTGCCCACCAGTAACTCCAAGGAGCAGGGATTGTGATCAAATATATTCATGCAGTTTGTCTTGTGCTGTGACAACACAGAATGAAAAAGGTAATGAGGATGAAGCTGTCACAAGTTAATTTTCATAAGATGTTATGTTCTTTGGTGCTTAGTCACCTCTCATGATAATCCTAATCACCTAAATACTAAAACAGACATAATTTTCTAGAGAGATGAGCCCAAAGCTCAGAAACTATACTGATGCCTTCATAAGAGACCAATCTACAACACTGTAATTTAATTGTTGCTTTTTTTCTCCTTCAGAAAATAATGTGAGATGTGAAAGCATGTTCTCAAGGGAAAAGGCGTTTTTCCAGATCCTGAAGGTTTGTCTTAAGCACTGTCAATTTTTCCATCTCTATTGCTGTAGTATTTTCTGACAGAAAATGGCTCTTTGAAGTGCTCAGGCAGTTTGTTGAATACTTTTAAAGAAAACCATCTAATTCCTCTGCTGTATTTCAATGGCAAAAACACTACGCTGGCCTCAAAGTTGCTGTGTCTGGTCTGGATGATTGCCCAAGTTGAATACCAAGTTTTGGTAGCTGCTATTATTTACAACAACTACAAAGTACGGAGAAAATTGCATAAAGTACCATGTGGTCGTCTGTGCACCATCATTTTTATTGCTGCTGATGCCTTCGTGCTTTGCTTCCAGACTTTGCAATGCTATTTTGGAGGCAGAGGTGGATGCCACTGAAAAAGCAATAATGTCAACTCTTTCCATCGTTCTTACGGATGCAGAAAACAGGGCTTTATAGTTGAAAGCTGATTTTACTTTCTTCCTTTTCTTCTTCTTCCCTGTGCATCCCTATATCAGGAGCCTTGCAGGAGACTTTGTATTTGAGAAATTAGGGATCTAGGGCAAACCACAGGTCTGTTGGGTATTGTTGTCGGAGCTTGGAAAGCCCTTATGTTGAAAGTATTGCCACCCTAGCAGGTTGTGCAGAAGTCCTACTGGTCCAGTTACTGGTATAGGTAGAAATGGACTTTTAAATAAGCATTTAATTTTTTGGTAGCTCAAAATAGCCATAGATGGACTGCTGCCATCAGAACTACTTTTCTCCAAATGTTTTTGAAGATGTTTATAAGAGCCCAGATTTTCAGAAACACAAAGCTCATACACTTGTGAGTAGTGCTTGTTAATGTTGTCTTGAAAATTCAACACTATACCAGATACACGCATTGTTCATTCCAAATACCATCTTTGTTTCTTCAGTAGTCTGCCACACATATAGAAATACTTGGGCTCTATTATGTAAATGTCATGAGGATAATGATATATGAGCAAATAGAATCCTGTTTTGAAAGAATCAATCAATCAGCTATAACAAAATGAACACCTGCAATAAGATAGCAATTCTAATAAGCAGTGGAGTTGGATAAAATTTTCCACTGATCCATATAAAATATGAAGTCACGGTTTCCTTTTGGTTTTGTTTTTGTTTTTTATCAAATCAGCTTGGCCGAAATATAAAGATGGTTTTCATCTTAAACAGTATTTTATTTATAAATTTAGATTATGTCCACACCCTTTAAGGCAGGTATTTAAAATGGGATTTACTGCATTTAACTTTGGCCAAATAAATAATAATGTTCCGATATCTACTCTACCTGCATCTCTAGGAGCACTTCTTTTTATTTCTAGCCCTGAAGCTACTTAAAAAAAAAAGAGAAGTGAGAGACTTATTTCTAAATATTTTTCATCTTTATATAGATGTTCACAGAATTAGGATGAATCATCTTCTAAATAAACCTGTTTCCAGTGGTTGTAGATAGAGCACATGTTGCTCAGTCTAAGCACTCAATCTCAGGTTACCTTGTTTTACCTGAAACCCTCCTCATTTCCCCTCCACCCCTTCTCTTTTTTTTTGTTTAGCTTGTTCAGTCAGCAATCCAGAAACAAACAAACAAGCAAACAAACAAACAAACAACAAAACGAAACAAAAAATCCCTCAAAGCCGACTTTTTCTATAGCTCTACAAATGTTAAATATGCTAAATATTGCCATCACAATAGTGCTGGTGGTCACAATCAATTCTAGGCCTGTTGTGTAGGGCTATGTACAAGTTGGTTGAGAACAATAGTCCGTTCCCAAACTGTTTATTGGCTGTTAGCTAGGACATAACTCATGGATAAAGTAAAACAAGGAATAGGCAGGAGTCAATGTCAGCCGTAACAACTGAGTCTTTTAGTATCAGCAGTAACAGTAATCACAAAAGAAATAAAAGCAAATTGGCTGATCAGATCTTTGTTCAAAAGAATGCAGAGGGGAAAGAGAGAAAAATAAGAAAAGGAAATAATGTAATACATATGTAAGATGAATGATTGCACCATTTATAATTAAGATATATGAGATGTTCATACTGCAGGCATGTAAAATTTTTGCAATATAAACCTAATCTGAATTCAATGAATCTATCATTCCACCTAGCCTAGTCTAATATCTCACCAACACTCATGATTGTAGCATGCATGCAATCTTGAAATACATAGTTCTGACTTTAAAAATTGCCAGATTCTTAGCACCAGAGTATTAGAGCTGTAGAGGTAATTTCAGATTAATCTGCATAAAAATTTTTGATAATGTGGAGACTGAGAAACTAGAATCAAATGTCCTGCAAAAAGCCCCTTAAATCAAAACTTGTTAATTGGGTTGAGCTTTGAGCACAAGAGGACAATGTAGATAATGTCATGGGTTAGTCCCAGCGATGGCCATACGGTAGAAATCAGATAAACCAAATTTCAACAGCACAACAAATAAGAAAGTGCTCATCCACTTATCGTAAATGTGTTGAATTTTCTCCTTCTGACAGTTTGGAAGGATGATGCTGTCATCCATTTTCACCTCAGGAAATTTTTAAAAACACAACAGCAATAGACGCCATCTGTGAGAAAAGCATGAAAGATACCATGTGTAATTGCCCTTAGGATATTAAGGATACACTACAATCCTCTGGTGGCATGTTTTTCCCTGACAACCCTGAAACGGTGCAACATGTAATGAATGAAGAAGTCAAAATATGATTTCAACAAGAAAGTTTGTGCAGAAAGGGTTTAGTTTTTTTTCCCACCCCACAGTGCTTTCCTGTACGGAGGTGTATCCCTGGGATGGCTGTGGTCATGGGCACCCAACACGGCTGTGGATAGAGAGTGCTGCTGTGGGTCACCTGGCGTGGTTGTGGGGCATCCAACACAGTCATAGAATAGAGGTTGCTGCCACGAGGGCACTTGGTTGTGGGGCACCCAGTGTGGCCACGGGGCACCCGACTTTGTCGTTAGGATTTAGGGTTAGGGCTGAGGGATTTTTTTTGCGAGGAATAACTTCAGGGACTTACCAGAAAGACTATGTACAAGAAACTATCAATTTTGCATAGGGTTTGTACCTAGTGGTCCAGGTGTTTTCATGTTTGATTGCAAGAAACAGATCCTATCGTCATTGACACATAATCCTCACAACTTCCTTCTATGCCTGTGCCCTCCACTTTCTGCTGGGCTTGTCGAAGTAGGAACCAGCAGGCTGCACTGGCCTCTCTGTTCTGAGTCTGCTCTGATAGTCCAAGCTTTCTAGTCTGATGCTAACCTGGTCAAGTACAAACTGAGTCTAACACACGAATGGCTTGGCAATGTGTGTAAACTTCCACATTACTTGTAATAACTGAAATCAGCCAAATTTCTATACCATAAAGGACTGGCTGCAGAACACACACAATACTTCAGTTTATTCTTAGTTTCATCCTTACTAATGAGGCAATTTGTGTTTGCAGCTGAATAGTATAAGTACTGCTGCAGATCACTTCACCATTTCAAGTTATTGAGTTAGTGCTACAAAGGAGAAAGCCACCTGGTGATTCAGATAATAGATTGGTACTTGAGATCTTCTGGAAAGGATGAAGAATAAGTAACTAAAAAGACTTAGAGTTTGTTTTACTATTTATCGGCATTTTGTATTATGATGCATATTTTCCACCATCAAGTATGGAGAAGTAGAGCTTATTGTCTCTGCAGAAGAGAAGGATGGTTCTTGTTCTACCATTTCTGACTTGTGACCAGCTAAACAGCACACAACTAAACAAAAATAAACTGTTCAGCTTTATTCAGCTTATAAAAAGGCACATTATGTTGACATACATAATTGATACTTCCTGTTAAGGCTAACCCAATTTCATCCTGACGTTTCCACTCCCCTATAATCTTGAAACATTTTTGAGTGACAGTTGCACTAATTTCATAAAAGCTACCACTCACAACCTAGAGGTACCAATGTAAAGCCTTTTTGACACACTGTTATCAGTATGGAATGTCTGTATATTCAGTGGGATCCGGTTTAAAAGAAATTTGAAAATATGTTAGCCGTTAACTTTATTAATTAAAATAGCAATTCTGGTGGAAAATCAGGTTTTAATATTAAACTCCTTACTTAGTGAGGCTATTTTAACCTGGGAACGCTAGATGTTCCTTCTGAGGCAAAGATAAAGTTAGATCCCTCCAGAAACTTATTTGTTTACTCTGAATTTGAGTTCAGAATAATTTCCCCCTTTTATTCACAACAGAAATTACGCATGTAGATCAATCTCCCAGTCTGGGTTTGACATAAGAATACTCCACAGCATGGGATTTTTGCCTATAGCCACACTACTAAATCAAGATCAGTTATACAATCAGGACCAACCTGTAGATCCAGAGACAAAAGTAATACCCCACTGCATCACATACATGTGTAAGGGGCACTGGAGTCCTAAACTGTATTTCAGTCCTCACTGAAGCACTGCATTGCTAATTAAAAAATTGTAATGGGCTTCTCTTTCCTGCTATGGAAATCTAACTTCCAATTTGTACATATGTCCTCTCAGGTATACGTTACCGGGTTTTACACAAAAATATTTCAGCCTAAAAGATAAAAATAAGTAAAATGTGAGCATGCTGAGACATTTGTCAGCTTGGAGTTGAAATTTAATAATACTTTTATTTTTTCTTATGTCTACTTGTAGACAATTTCTCTTTGACATAGAGTTTGAGTCTCTGTGCAAAGTCTGAATTCTATGAATTGTTTTCTATACATGGAAATGCATGGTAGAAAGCCTGAAAATAAGAATAGGAGTATTGGCATCAGTAACAACAGCAGCATAAACAAAATGAACAGGGATATACTGAGATCTGAGATAAAAGGTCACATAATATCTGCACAGCTTTGGAGGTGAGAATGAGAGCTTTAATATGATGGCTAAGAAGGAAATGAAGAAAGGAATTACAAGAATGAATTTATAGATAATGATTGATAAGAGAAGAAAATTATTACTGAGAGGTTTTATTTTCAAATATTTGCCTCCTATTTTGAGCACACGGGCTTTTTATTGCAAATGTGTGTACTAACTTTTCATTATTTTTCACATGCATGTTAGAATGATGCCCAGTATAGAAAAAGTTAATATGAAATGTGTTCAGACTTGTGCATTCAAAGAGTTTCATAACTTTGCCTGCAGATGTGACAGAAAACAATAACTTTCCAGTGCTTGCAAAGGAAGAAAAAAAAAAAAAAGACATGAATATCCACACTCTGACTATCTTGTTTGTACTGTAATAGTTTGTTTTGAACCTTTTAATGATGTGTAGCTTGTTTAGCACAAATTACCTGTCATGTATATTGGCAGGAGCTGTGAACAGTCTTGTAGGAGGTCTGACATGGTGTTTCTGCTCCTGTCCCATTTTACCCCAATAATCTTAAGCTCCAAGAACAGCTAAGTTCTGGACTATGGGTCCTAGTCTGACTCAAGTTAATTTGTGTTGCAGGTGTTCAGCATGATTTTTGTCATAAAAACCACAACATATTTCTTTAATTGCACCAGATCTCTTTGAGTTTAACTGGGCAAGAGAAAACAGCCACCATGTCCAAGTGTGTCTAATTTCTGTGACTTTGAAAAAGTGCAGTTTTATTTCAATTACATCTTTTAATATTTTGTCTATGCAGTAGAACACAAGCAGCTAAAATTCCCTGAAAGGCTTGGTCATATTGATGTGATTTCCATACATACACAGACACAAAGCAATCAGAAGTTATCACATATACTCCTTAAAGCAGCAGTAGCATCTTTCTGTCTGTGTCCAGTGAATTCTCCAGATACCATTATTTAACCACAACGTTTCATTTTTATCCCACCCAAGCATTCACAATCATTCTGACTCAAACATCTACACCTGTTGTAACGAATATGGATTAAAAATGAGGACAATACAAAATTCTGATGTGGAAGGGTTAGCGTAAAAACTTCATCAGCACCAGGGCCCAGTGGCTAAGAACTGCTGGTGACCTGATTCCAGTTAGAGGTTAGCAAAAATCTTCTGCTTTGAAACAGAGAAAAAAATGCAATTTGAAAACTTTGATGAAGCTGTTAGGCTCTGAAAGTCAGAGACTACCCTGGGGACAAAGATAATATTACTGAGTAGAACAAGGACTTTTGGTAAAGAAAGATTCATTCTCTTAGAGGTGTGGGTGGAGGATAAAAATTCTTTTAAGCTATTTTCTGATGGAATTATGTTGTCAGAGGTTTTGTCTTTCTAGCATTTAAAATATACACGGAACAAGGACATCATTAATATGACAATTTCAGAATGAACTTTTCAGCTGTGTCTTGTTCTCAGCTGAAGAAGGGCAAAACCTGTTGCCTAACTTACATTCAAATACACTTTTAATTGAATGGGTGCTAACTTTTCTTCTTGTTTGGATGGACTGTATTTCTTCCTTTAGAACATCCAAGGGAATAAGAAACAAGGTATGTAGAACACTTACAGAGAGGTGTTAGACGAACAGATCAGAAAGAAAATTTTGAAGTAGATCAATCATAGAAAATAAGTTTGGAAGAAACTTTAGTAGATCATCTAGTTCACTTCATATTTTTACCTCTAAACTTGACAGATAAGCAGTCTAAATATGAAGGACAACATTACCTCTTCTTTGATGTTGCAAGGCAGTATTTCCTTCCTTCTTTCTTTCCCTTTTACTCAAATGCACAAGCTGTCATGTAAGCAAATCCTCATCTGTGATACCTATCATTTTATGAATGTTCCTAATCTTAGCATTTAGTGTGCAGATCTGAAATTCATTTGTATTGTAAATATTTGCTGTAAGAACTAATCCAAAATCAGAATTTTTTTCTTAGTGTCTCAAACTGCAATGGTTGAGATAAACTGTGGAAGCATATCAAATTTTCCTAGACTGAAAAATATTTCTGTGATATTAGAGCTGCTCAGCCTCATATGAAAGATATTTGTTATGAGAGAAATGCTGAAGAATAGGATTTGGCAAAGTCTTGGAAAAAGTTTTGGTAAAAGCAAGTGAAATGTCAGGCTTACTAAAATATACTTTTTAAGTACTGTGCCACGGTACTGTGTGTATTTTAGAAAGAATGATTCAGAAATGTGATATATGTCAGTGGTTTGGGGACTGAATGAGGCCTAGATTTCCAACACGTGTGAGGTTGTGACAAGGCAGCTTGTTTTCTTCCTTTACTTTTCCTTTAAATTTATGTAGTATGCTCAGTTTTTCAGCATACACTAGTGGTAAATCTCAGTTTATTACTCTTGTAGTACTGGAGAGAGAATAATCTCTTTATATGAAAATTGATATGTAAAGAGCCTTGGCAAGAGTTAAAAAATATTTATTTTAAAGATTCTAGCAGAGACTCCTGTGGTTTGAGCAACTTTTGTTGCCATGGTAACTGTATGTAGTATTTTCATAAAGTTTTTTTCTCTTTCTTTTGTTTTTTTTTACATGAGAAAGTGAAATAAGAACATTTACTTAAAAACTAATTAGAGAAATTTTTATTTTGTGTTTTGAACTGTCCAGATGTCAAAATTTTAAAATAAGATGAAAGTCTTCGATCATCTGAAACGTTGGCAGAAAAGACAAAGGAAGAGCTACCATATGGATCATGCTTTGGTCAGAAAAAAATAGCTTTTTATCATTTTTGCTTCTCATAATTCTTTCATGAGATCTGAGTGTAAAAATCAGCTTAAAAATTTGACACATACCTTGTTTTCTTCTTTCGTAATGTGAATTTGTCCATCCCTCCACTGTATTGCCTGTAGATCAACCTCTTCTCAATCCCTCCATGCCATCCTTTTTCATGGAATATCTTCCTGCTCAAATAGGAGCCTAGAAACTCTGCATTAAATTCCTGAGCTTTGAGGAAGGTATTCTCAGCATGTAAAAGGTAAGTAGGTGGCAGGGAGAGATACCTGATCTCTCCAGTTTAATTCAGACCCATCCAGCTGCATACTGACCTGGTTATGCTCTTCCAGTGCCTTCCAAGTGTCTGTCATATACAGTGTTCCAAATTTTCTGCAGCCACAATAAAGCAGGAATCTGGAGTGGAATCAACAGTTTCTGTTATAGTTGGTGCACAGCCTAACACGGAACTAAACTGCTTGACTTGTCCACTTCTGCTACATAATACTATTATTTCGCAACAATGGACACTACCCTTATTATTTTCTAAATAGAATGAATATTCATGTGACTGTCAAGTAGGTCATTAGTAATCTGGCATTTGGCACTTCGGACACTGAATTCAAATGAAACAGGGTTTATACACTTCAAACCAGTGCGTTCATTCCACCGTATGTTTTCGCCCTGAACAAAAAGACAAGGCTGAATCTGCACTTGTCAGCTCTGTGTGCCTTGTGTTCACGTTGCTGGTTCTTTTCAATGGAGATAAAAAGGCAGCTTTTACTCCATGCCTTGCAATGGCAATAAGAATTTGTGAAAAACTGTAATGCAGTTGCATTACTTTAAAACTGCCTTCAGAAATTTCAACTTGGTCCTATATTTAAACCACAGAATTTGAGACAGTTTGGGTAATTCTACAGACCCAAGATATATAATGTGGTCATTATTAATTCCTAAAATATCATAGGCAATATAGCTAATCATCCTGATAGGAAAAGATTAGTTTTATTTCATATTTAAATGTGATTTTAAATTTGCTTGTCTGGGATTGGTGTTAGCCTTATCTGACTATAAACAATTCATACAGAAAGAAAAATGAAAATGTCACCTTAAAAAATTTAAAAAGAATAAAAATAATCCCAAAGTGTTTATGAGACTTTCAGAGAGAAGACTCTAGCTGAAACAAACAAAATGCACAGTAGAGGCTGACCCTTGTTTTGGGTTTCCCTCCTGTTCTTTAGATCTGTATGTCCTCAGAAGTTGCCTGTGGATATTCTGTGCCCCTACTACCCTGTTGGACTGGGTGCCAGCAAAGCCTTCTGCTGTTCCTCCTTGTGCTTTTATGCCCTGCTATTCCAATTTGTTCACTGTCCCCAGTGGTTATACTACAAATCTCTATGCCAATATGAGTTAAAAGGTTAAAATTCATATCAAAGTCAAGAATAAATACCTTCTAAAGAGGATTTTATCACCAGGAAGAGAAGTCACCACACTTGATCATCAAATGCCTGCTAAGTTCTGTACGATTCGCAAAACATATTCAATGGAGACTCTCATGCACTGAGGATTTGTCATCAGAAAAAGCAAAACAAAACTGAAACTCGAAAATGTCAAACTGCTGTGAAGATATCAAGAATTCTCTCCTGTTTGAAAGCACAGTGTGGAAATGGCAGCTTGCAATACTTTCAGAGTAGCACCTAAAATTCCTCACTTGCTCTCACCTGGAAAAGCATTCATGTTGCAATCTGAAAGGACTGTAGTCAGGGAGTGCAAAGAGAAACTGAATAATTGACGTTTTACCATCATCCCCAAAGAGGAAAATTAGAAGCTACTTGCTTTTCTTTCTGATAAGTTATGCTGATAGCTGAACACAATAAGAAATGTGCAGAATTCAGGTTTTGTAATGCAGTAGCTGAACTACAGAACTGCATGATAGGATAATAGAACCTACAAATTTTTCCTATTCAAGTTTTAAAAGACAGGAATAGCATAAATACCTTCATCCTGATACAGCATGAATCATCTGTCCAAGGCTGCATTGGATACTAATTAATATATTCCTTTTCTCTCACCCCTATGCAGTGTTAGCAAGACTCCATGGCAATCATAAAAGATGCCCTGTGAAACCTTTTCTAAATATTTCAGGTTATCAAAGATACCAGCAGCTGTAGCAACAGTGGTACTGGCAAGACAACAAATGAACCGAGATTTTTCGACCTCTGCATTAGTGTGAAATTTGAATCAGTTTAATTCCAATTCCCTTTTTACCTAGCAAGTTGTCTGTACCTTCTGTAAGGGTTAATTACGGATCCATGTTATAGGCCCTAAAAAGCAGCATCATTCATCTGCTTCTTGCAATAGCATAGCAGTTAATTTATTCAGTGCAAAAATGAAAATTGAGCATTAGCATACATTGAATGATAGAGAATGATATAACCGAAGCCTAATTTTATAGTCTCATGGTTTGCATGGGAAAGGGTAGAAACCTTACAAATTCCATTTTATGGATAGCTATGTCTCTTTTTTTAATCAGATTTAGATTTAATTTTTTACAGCTGAAGTGCTAGTTACTTGTGATGAAGCCCACCTACTTGAAACATCTATTTTAGGAAGAGATGAATCACTTCTTGTTGTGCCTCTCTTTCTCTTGACTATGGATGAAGCATAAGGGAATATTCATCTAAAAATAAGACATCTAATCTAAGCTAAAGTTAGGCCAGAGGAATCCTAGGATAACTGCCTAAATATGTAGTATCATTCAGTGCTTAAAAAAAAGAAGTCATGTTGGAAAAACGGAGCACGAGAGACACATTTTTAAAATACATCTCTCAGCAGATATTAGGCATCTTAACACCTTTTGAAGTGAAAAGGCTTCAGGAATGCATCCAAAGCTGACTTGTGACACCTATAAATTTGAAGTGCATTAGGTAGGGTGATACTGGTATTACCAAACCTTGAACGCAAAGATAAATATAGATTGCAAATAAGTCTATAAAGGTATTTTACAACACTGTGATGGCATAGCCACACAGAATCTATTAGCATTTTGCATAACTGTGAGCATGTGACCAACAAATGGGCAAAGAAAGGCAGGTGTGTTTGTACACAGAAGGCATACCTGACAAAAGTTGCCAAACAAAGGAAAAGAGAATGACAATGGGTTTCAAGTTGATGGGACATCTACCTGAAGAAACAAAAACGATGGTAAGTGGTATGGGGAGAAAAAGAGACCTCATGTTTTCGGAGCAGAGAGCAAATAGCATAAAAATGTCAGGCATTTCCAAGTAAGGAAAATCAGAGGAGAAAGAATGAATTGCCTGGCACTCTTCTTTTCTTTTTTTAACCATTGAGTAATTGGAAAGCAACGTTTCTGAAACTGGATTGCTGCATATTGCAAACAAACTTCGACCACAGAGTCTAGGCTTAAAGCGTCAATAAACTGTGGTCATAAGGAAGCACGTGGTAAAATGATACCATTGATAGGATGGCCAGGCTGTTCAGTAGCTGGTGATGAGACACACAAAGGCACACACGTATTTTGAGGAAGACAAAGAGGCGCAAAAATAGTGCATTCTTGTTTTGTACAGCCTTCCGACAACTTTTCTAAAGCAACTGATGACTTAGTTAAGAAGCTGAACATATAGCTCGGTGATCTGGACCTTGCTGTTGAGTTGTGCCTTAAAATACTAGTCAGTTTAAAAATGTGTGAGGCTTTATTAAACACATTTTTCAAACAGTTGCAGCTCTAGAGGGAGAGCATTCCACATCCCTAGTGTTTTCAAAATAGCCACTTTCCTATTTATTTGCCTTCATGCTCTGTGATCATTCATAGCTGCTAACACAGAGATGCAAGAAACAGTCATTGCCCTTACCAGGTACAGGAAAAAAAGCTCTTTCTTTACTCAAAGGTAACCTTCCTTAAAGAAATCTGACAGCAACACTATCCTGACCCAGATGACCTGTGACTGAAGTGTTACTAATTAACAATTTTTTCTATCTTATTATCATCACACTGCAGGATAGATAAGAGACTACAATTTTTACTGCACTTCTCTGCCTTTGGTAAAACCTATTATTTTATTTAACTGTGTTACTGAAAGGGAAGGAAACATCCATTTGCTGTAAAGAAATGGGAAGACCAGCCCAAAAGGCCACAACTCTAAGTTGTGTTCACATTAATTGCCCGGTGTGAGATTAAGGATAACTGATTCAACAGGAAGCAGGGAACAAAATGTCTCGTGACATTCTTGTTGCAAGCAAATATGTTCGGTAATGTATGCACTGGGGAATTAGATATCACTGTGGTGGAAGTGTAGAGGACTTATACATCACATTAATACCATATTTTAAAACAAAATGTACCAAGTTCATTCATTGCAAAACATTTATATGCTAAAGTAGTTGTGAGTACAGCATGTTATATGACCAGATGAGTGGTCTTTGATGATTCATTCACACTTGCCGGTGTTTACACTGCTCATATGCTTACTTAAAACCGTTATCCATTGTGTCTGGTTATATTATGACAGTTTTATGAAGTACTTGTACATAGTTGTTAGCTAAAACTACTTTAGGATGCTTATATTTAGGTTCAAGGGACATTAATAGTAATTTTTTCCTGCTTAGTGGAAATGCTTACAATTGATAGATGCCACAGGTCTCCTTGGCTGCACTGCAATTCAAACAGTGCAAATAAAAACTCCGAGATTTTGAGGTACGATACCAGCTGAGTTGACTCCTCAAAATTCTATTTTCTGGTAGGAAGCAAGGACTTGGTTTTCTGGTCACTATGCTAAATTATGAAGATTTAACATGGATAATAATTTTGCTCTGAAAAAAGTTTTGTCACTAGATGCTGCCTGGATATGGTAAATGCAAAACTGCAGTTTTGTTGCCTTGCACAGTTTTGTTGCGTAGCAATCCTACGTTCTTGATCAGTGCCATAATTCCCTCCCCCCACCAAAAAAAAGGTACCAATTTAAATCATAAAGCACCAGAGATATTCTTATGTTCATTTTTTATTACTATAAGTATGTAGGAATTATAAACTGCAGAGAAAGCAAGGTTGCTCTATAATTAATTTTTTGTACAGATACTGCTTCACTTTCTTAGCTCAGCTCCTGGAGTCCTATGGAAAAGCAGTTTCCTGAACCACAGTTTGGAGTCTACTGCAAGTTCTGAGGTTGTCGGGTCCTTTTTAGCAGATGGTATGAACAGAAATTTGCTCATGTGATAAATCTATCTATTTGGTGTCACAACTCAGCCATTCCTCTTAGGGTTTTCCTCATGTCGTGCTTTAACCCCAGACAGCAACCAAGTACCAGGCAGCTGCTCACTCACTCCACTTCACCTCACCCTGGCAGGGAGGAGAATTGGAAAGAAAGAGTAAAGCTCATAGTTTGGGAGAACAGCAATTTCATAACTGAAAAAAAAAAAAAGAAAAAAATTCTGATCATACCAATAATGGCAATAATAATTGTAAGGCTGAGGAGAGAGAGAGTGTAGCAGAACTCTAGAGAAATGAGTGATTCACGATAGAATTGCTAATCACCCCGACTGACAGCCCACTACCTAGCAGCAATCATCCCCTTTTTGGATAACTCCCCCCAGTCTATATACTGGGCATGACATTCTATGCTATGCTATATCCCTTTGGCCTGTTAGTGTCACTTGTCCTGGCTGTGCTCCATCGCAGCTTTTTGTGCAACTCCTCACTGTCAGAGCACGAGGCACTGAAAAGTCCATGGCATAAGCACTACTTAGCAGCAACCGAAGCACCAGTGTGAAATCAGCATTATTTTAATACTAAGTCCAAAAAACACAACCCTATACCAGCTACAAAGCAAAAAAAAACCTGTCCCATCCAAAACCAGGACATCCTGGGATTTATGTGGAGCAGATTGGCTACAGGATACTGCTTAGAAGCATATGTCTCTAGGCCCAAGATAAACATATTTTTTCGTATTTGATAGATTTTTTGTTAGAGAATATATCTAGATATGACTAGAGCACAGATCTTCAGCCTTTCTAACAGTCAATTGCCCCCGTGCAAAAAATCAAGCAAGTCCTGAGTCAATAAACCTATAAATCTGACTAAAGGAGAAGCTGCATGGTGGCCCATCCTGTCACATACTGTTTCTCATCTTTGACTGAGTACAAGAGATATTCATTAGGCATACACCAGTAAGCATTCAGGAAGACAAAAAAAAAAAAAAGAAGATTGGGAAAAAGCTGCAAAACAATTCTGTTCAGATCACTATAAATCCATTAATGTTGATTTTGATCTTCCAGCGCTGGGGACTGCCTTTACATTTTGTTTTTGTTTTTATTTTCAAGCTTTGCTGCCCTCGGGGTTCTCCTATAGGAGTAGCATTTTGTGATATAATTTATAAAGGTGTCTGCATGCCTTGACAAGGTATTCATAGCAGTCCGCCTGGGAGGTGAATGTGCCTGGAGCAATTCTACAGCTGGATAATAGACACTATATACTTGTTCCAGACTAGACTAAAGCAAGCACTTTCAAGAACTTGCTAAGTGCTTCCACTTCTGAAGTATTCTCTGAGCTTTTTTCATGAAGAGCTTGGCACCTGGACAGCTTTCCCCTTACTCTTATCACCACTCCCTTTACGTCAAACATATACACGTACTATACCCGCTCTTCACTGGTATGGCTAAGCATTGTTAGAAAAGCTGACTGTGTTTCTGAAATCTTACACTGATATCTTAATAAATAATAATCATTAAAGTCAGTCTTACAGTAGAAAAGGGTTGAGTGCCTTGGAATTTGCTCAAGCTCACCTTGGCTCTGCCGGTGTCCAAAAAATACACTGATCCAGAAACAGGACTGAGACTGGAGGTTTTTCACAGTATTAAGGAGTAATGCTTACAGGACTCAATGTCTGAAATATTAAATTTGTTGGAGAACACATCCCTGCCGTAATACAGAATACAAAAAACTCCCTCAACCCAAAATTTCATTCAAAACACATTCTAAAATTAAATTGATTTACATTCATAATACTGGAAAGTATTATATTTTTCTTCCTACAGTCAATAATTCTGCTTGTCCCAATAAATCAAACCAAGTCGGAATGGGGCACTTGATTACCCCAGCACAACATGGCAACTTTAAAGAATGAGTATGCCAAGCATTCATAAAACCTTTTTCTGTGCAGTCCAGATAGGAAACATCTCTTCATCAGAGAAGAGAGAATGCCAGAAGCTCATAAGGTCAGTGCTGCTTTTCTTGGTTTTTTTTTTTTTTAAAGACATTCTCTTGTATATAAAGCTTGCTGGTTTGGCATTGATACAACATGTGCTCTTATGATATAGAGAGGAAATCTGTCTGCTTGTCTCAGTGTTTATATTTATATAGTCACTGCTCAGCCCTAAAGCTGTTCCTCAGATCTCTAGCTAAAATAAATGTCACACGCTGCTGAATTATTACAAAAATAATTCTGTTTATTTACAAATATGACAACAAGCTGGTAACTTACTGAGATTCTTGAAAGGATTTTCAGTCTTTACAGAGATATGTTCCAGCTAGCCTATTTCCACTCTCCCTCAATATCAAATTCTAAATCCAGCTATTAGCCACTTGCCAATAGATGTGTCCAGTCTTAGTAGCTATGTATTATGATGGATATAAAGGACATTATTAAGTATTGGGAAAATACTCATAATGAAAGATAAAACTGCTCAATCTCTTCTCACTTTTTATGACTGTACTTGGCAGCAACTTTTATCTCGTCTTCTAGGGTGCAGAAGGATTAAAACATGATGAGAAAATGAGAATAAAAATTGCGAATGAGATTTAAATTTAAATAGTATATTCTGAAAATGTAACATGATAACAATGAAATGCGGGATATTTTGCTTAGTGCCAGTATTTTACTATGCAACATCTATTTTTTGCACACTTGACAAAGAGGATCCATTTCCCAATGCACACATTTTCCCTTTCAAAATCTGCAAAACCAGCAAAATGTTCATCAATACACAAATAAATACAAAAGCAATCTGCTCCCTTCAAAACAAAGGTATTTGTTTTGTATTTCTCTTTGGTGATTAACATCAGCAAGAAGAAATTGACATGAGAGAGAGTGAGAGAGAGAGCACAGGAGACTGGAAAAAAATATCTAATGGTTGAATTCTTGTTTATTTAAATATTTTGGAATATTCAGTATGACTTTGACTACAAATGACTTGTTCCAAAATATTTCAGGCAGTGAAATAATTTCATTAAATATTTCCTCTTGGAGATCCCAACCGATATATAGATCAAGGTAGACTGAATAATTTTAACGTATATCAGCCAATATTGAGAAATCTCTTCTGCAGTAACTGGCATGTAATATTCACATTTATAAACAGGTGAAGTAAGGGGCTGAGAGAGTAAGGTAAGTGAAAAAGAAGAGAAGGGACATACTTCTGGCAGCTTTCTTTCCTGTTTTTTTCTAGCCAACTTTTATAAATTATCGGCACGTGTACCTTGTCCGAAAAACATGTGAAGTGTCATTAACAGTTATGAACATAAATGAAGGATAGTAATAAATCTACATACAGAATCTCTATGTTGAGTAAAGGCACATTTGCAAAAGCTTTATCCAATGTTCTTCGAAAGACAGAACTTTTCAAGGGATTATAAAATCTATTCAGTATAAAAGCCCTTCAGGAGTTCAAAACATTTGGCCTTAAAGAAAGTGCAGGTAGCTCATTATGGAGCATATGTATTCAAAAAGAGACACAGAAATGCTTGAAAGTGTACTTTTTCTATATAGCAAGATGGCAAAAGGCATAAGGTGTTTTCTCAATTTATAATGAGGGCATTTCAGTGGGTATCAAGGAGGGCCTTTTCCTCCAAAAATTATTATTAGCAGGCCGAAATCACATAGGAGCAGTGACTACATTGCATTGGGTATTCTTATTTAGAACAAGTAACCAGATCAATTTGAAAAGGTGAGGAATCCACATGTAACATCAGTCACACGTTGAGCGCTTTCTGGTGTTATAAATAAGGATTTTATATTGCACCGTCCAATAATATTCGTAAAGCTGTTTGATGAAAAGTAGAGATTCCCATCTAATGTCAAGGGATTTTAGTAGATAGGATAATAATTCATCCTCTCTCTCTCTCTCTTTAATGAACTCATCATCGTGATACCTGACAGCCATATTAAAAACCACAGAAGCCGGAAAAAGCAAAAATCCTGAACTGAGTAGCCCTTCAATTTCTGCCTGAAGCACTGACTGATGCCTTGAGTGCAAGAATGTAGTAGATTGATTTCGATTTTCTTCTTAGATTTTCCCATCCAGCTCCCCGCTTTACACAAACTGGAATTACAAACAGAAACATCTCGCCTTGTTGTGAGACTTTGTGCTGCACACCGGGAGCCCACACTCGGGACGATATCAACAGCTGCAGAGGTTTTGGTAATTTCTGCTGAGAGATTTGCTGCATTCCCTTCTCCAAATTTAGTGGATTGCAACACATCTCAACTCTGTAAATTAACAAGCAGCTCTTTTCATAATTCAGTTCTACCAGTGCAAATGTGAAATTTTTGAGACATTGTGTTAATCTTCTAATGCTGAAACATAATACAAGAAATAATTCACCACAGAAGTCACGTAAAAATAGATGAATTACTGTGAGATGTAGTTAGGAAAAAAACTAAAGAATAATGCTAGTTACTAAACTGAACTCTGGAATGGAGGCGGTGGAGAAACAGATATCATATGCATTTCTAAATTAGTTTCCATGTTATCAAATAATTAAACAGTCCAACAATACAATTGCACTCATCTGACAAAAGAAAACAAAGGTTTTTTACTATGCAGGCAGAAATTTCTCTTTTAAGTGGAGTTCAGCACCCTAATTGGATATCTTTGGCCTCATTTAGATCAACACTAACTGTTGTTCTAAGGAGCTTTGGATGTTTCGTCCAGATTACAGTCTTTTAGCAAATGTATGTCTAAAATGTGTGATGACCACTGATACGTGGTACTCTATTAAAAATGAAAAAAGGTAATGTGTCATAAATATATTTTTCTCCCCAGAAAAAGGAATCTGAGGGTAGTAGTAATTTAGACTTGCTCTTTTTTATGTAAAATAGTTCTGGTTTTCCATAGCTTAGCAAATAATAACATCTAAAATAAAATATGAAAAGGAACAATGCATTTAAGTTGTTCCAGCATTTTTCAGAGAATGAAGAGATAACAATAGTTCTTGTGTGGAGAAAAGGGGAAGAAAAAAACCTTTTGACTACACTAGAGTACAGAAAAAACATATACAGTTTAAAAACAGGAAAACAGAGATACTAGTGGAAAACAGATGCCCTGGGATCTACCCACACATCAGCAAAAACATCAGGCTTTCACCCACAATAAATTACTGGTCTTAGATTAGCTTCAGGAAAAAAAAAAAGCAACCAAAACCAAATAATATCATTTATCCGTACCTGTAAGTTTCAAACCGGATTTTCCAAAGTGGCAGAGTCATCAGCACAATGAGTCAACATCACAAAGTTCAAGCAAAAGTGCTTGTCCCAAGGTCTCATTAAAAGAAGCTTACACTCATCTTCTCCTAATTAGGCAAACTTTCCAGTTCTGAGGTTGAAATTATTGATGGTATAAAAGAGATCAGACTATCTAACTGTTTTTTTGGCTATGAACATATGAACTATCACCTTTAGAAATGTTCAGACCTATATTAACAAGGAAGACAAAAATAAAATATGGTAAAGGTGTTATTTTTACAATAACTTAAATCAATTGACACCTTGCTTGAATTAAATTAAAAAACAGATTCAAATATTATGACACTTTAATTTTTCTTCTGATGGGATTATAAAATGTAAAACCACTTTCAACAATTCTGTGACATAGTTATTACGTGAAAGAGGGACATGGGGATAGTTACTCGTTTGTGTGATTTCTATATCTGGACCTGCCATTCCTCAACTAAATTTAGAACACAAACAGTAGAAAATCATTATGGACAAGTTTTTATCTGAGATTTAAATAAAGAAATCTGTGGATGGAATTCAGATGTAGATTACTGATAGAGAAATATTAATTCATGTCAAAGCTGCAAAACTGTTGAGGGTTTTTTTATTTGACTTTCTAAAGCATCAAACTTTTTACAACTCAGGACTTCTTTTATGTCTTTACAGATGAACCCAATTGGAATTTGCAAAGAAGTATGAGAATTTCAAAGCCAAAATGAAAAATTCCATTTGAGAGCTGGTAGATACAGAAGTCTGTAGGCTTGTATGTAATCTGTGTAATTTTCTTATATAACTCATGGTTAAGAATCCGGTGTAGCAGATTTTGATTTTATAAACGACAGAACAGGCTTTGGTCCTACAGTTAAGGGGACATGCTGATATTCCTACAAATTACTACAATAGTTCCTTTTAATTGAATGAGAGCCTGCTGAAAAGAGAGAGACAAAACAGGTTGGAGACGTGCAAAGAAAAAAGAAGCTTACAGAAGTACGGGCTTTTTGAAAAGATTCACTGTTATTGCCTCAACTACTTTAAAAATAGACAAGTGTACAAAGAATTAACATATGTAAAATCTTACATTAAAGTGAGATTGACTCGTTTAGAAGCAGTAATACAACGGGAAAGCAGCCTGCAGCCAGCAAAAGTGCTGCACAGTGGGAGGCTTATCCCAGCAAACAACAATTCACACCTGTTAATTACTCTGAATAGGCATGGCATTTATCCATTGTTCAGAAGCAATCCTAATGTAATCTCTTATGCTGCTGTTATAAGTGGAATGAAAGCTTAACATGAGTCATTTCCTTGCAAACCATCAATTAACTCATCATAGCATTTGCCAGAGGACCCTTAAAGATCCGGAATGAGAAAGCTATGTTAACAACATGTATTTCAGGTTTGCTGACAATTATGGTAAAGTTGTTGATGGTGAGATTGCATAAAGAGTATACGTCAGGTAAATTTCTATTTAAACCATCATTAGTTATTTAAAGTCTAAAATACATGTTTGTACAAATAATAATTAAAAAAAAACCTCACAGAAGTTTCACTTACAATTCCAGCACTTTCTAATTAGAAAGCATGTCAATTAAATTTGAAAGTTTTAAAACAATGTTTAAGTAATTTGAACACAAGTCAAAATCTAACCATTTAACTTGACACACTTGAACAACTTAAGAATTTTATAATTTCATTCTCGTTTTTCATGTTAATGCTTGGATAAACTCAAACTGAAGACATCAAATATTTTGGGAATTCTTGCTTTATCAAAATTATTTAACTAAAAATACTTTTTCTACCTGTATCTAATCGTGTACCTGAAGTATTTTTTGAGCAGCATTAGCAGTCCTGTCCCTAATATTAAACACTAGCACACTCACTCTCCCAACAGCTCTGAAGGTGGTTTTCAGTACCGAAGGATTATAAAAATTTTGTCCCTCCTATTTGTATATTTGAAGACTTTGGGCTGAATATATTCCCAGGCATTCTGCACATTAAAAATAGCAGACTATATAATCATATTGAGAAACAGTTTAAGACAAATAGAAGTCTTAAAGGAAATAACACACTCATAGGGATTTGATAAAAATTTTATATTTATACAGATCCTGAACATAAATAGGACTGTTCTGATTTTTTAAGAGTTAAAAGGCAGTAAAAATCCAAACAAACAACGACAACAAGAACAACAACAAGAACAACAACAAAAAACAAACCAGCAACATCCAGGAATTTTGGAGCGGGGCAGTAGGGAAAAAATTTAGATATACCATCTGTCATCTAAAAGCATTAAAATTTCAAGATGATATATTTTATGCTGGTCTTTTCTCTTTCCACAGAAAGCAGAGATCAACTCATCTGGAGACTTATTTACGTTTATTTCGGATCCCATCTATATTGCCTTTAATTTCACTTTAAAAGCAATTCCGCACTGATTTTAGAGAGTCTTAATGACCCAAATTACATAAGATCCTTAGCTTTTAGTGCTCAGGGAACACGAATCCTTTCTGAAATGTTTGTACTTATTAATGTATTTCAGGTGCCCACAAAAAAGTGAAGGGATCCTGGGCAATATATTCGCCATTGATTTGGTTTTGCCCTTCATTTGAACACGGAATTCTAAGGAGTAAGCCTGGTAGTCAAAGTTCGCAGCCAATATGATTTCTTTTGCCAAATAGCTTTTCGCTTGTGAAACTAAAAATGAAAAGGCCATTATTTGTTACTGAACACAGAATGATTGAGGTTGGAAGAGATGCCTTGAATTCATCTTTTCCAGACCCCTGCTCAAGCAGAGTAATTTACAGTATGTTGCCGAAGACTGTGTCCAGTCAAGTTTTGAATATCTCCAGGCATGTAAATTCCACAACCTCCCTGGACCTTTTCCAGTGCTCAACCCCCTTTATAGTAAAAATGTTTTATCTATCATTCGGGTGTATTTTCCTTTGGCTTTATGTGTGCTAATGTTGGTCAGCAACAGGTAATCAAGTTTGTTCAAGGACAAAATATCTTTAGAAAACTTTTAAGTGATTATTATTCGAAGTGTTTTTCTGCAGTGATGATGAATTGGGCTTGTACTTGGCCGTATTTATAAAATGTTCAATTATACTCACTGAAATTCCCAGTGCTAATAACTTTTCATGGTGCAACCCGCATGTACTAAGTAGATTTTTCTGTACTAATGCCTTATTGATAAACCAATGTATAAATAGATAAATTGGTCAGTGCTAGGGCTAATGGTGGGTTTTGCCTGTGGTGTTGATGTCAGAAGAACTTGAAAGTTTCACATCAATTATGGGTTGGTCTTGAAGTCATGACAATAGGGTGCCAGAGCAACGGAGCAGTGAACAGTTCCCAGGAGAAAAAAATACGTTAAGTTTTTATTTTGTTGACAATTAATTCTTCAGAAATATTCAAGCAGAAACCATAATAAAGTATAAGGTTAGATAATAACTTGGTGGTGCCTGATAGGAAGAAAATACCACCTTGGATTACCTTAGATCATTATAATGTTAAAGAACATACTCCTGAGGGAAATTTGTGTATGCAAATTATGTTATAATGTGCTGGACCAAGACCACCAGGGCCTCAGGGCGCTGACTGGCTCTTGCACACCATATGAAAGAACGCTGCTTTAAGGACAACAGTTTCGGTGACCCAGATTCCACAGCTGTAAGGCCTTGCCCAGATCATCTTGCTGCCCCCAGCAACGGAGAATCGGATCAGACAGGATTCCAGTGCACACCAACCAGTTTATCAGGTGCTCCACCTCGTTCTCTCCGGTGTCCAGGTGGTAAGTGATCCAAAGGTGCAAAACTCCAGAGACATGAGCAAGGACAAAAGAGCTGGGAATTCCTTGACTGGTAAGTATCATATTTCATTTCTTCCATGGGAAATAATTGATAGTGTGCACAAGGAAAAGCGGTATAAGGAAAATTTTTCTTGCAGGTAGATGCTTGATATCAGAGGAAAAGGTACCTTTGTTGATACAGCAGAGCAGGGTGTGAGTAAGTGGTACAAAGTGGTGGAAGCACTTTTTCCCGTGTAGATGCTCAGTTCTGAGGGAGCATGTACCTTTGCTGATGAATTTGGAGCTGAGTGCAAGTGATATAAGGTGTATATATATATACATACATATGTATGAATAAAAAATACAGGTGCCTTTAAGTCAAGCAGTGAGGTCAGACCGCTGACGACTTTTTGCACATGTTCCATTTACTACTTCAGACTTGTTGAATTGGAAATAATGTGTTGATTCATATGGAGAGAATCGTTGAGGAAAGTATCAGCTTTTGGAAATTATCATGCTGCCTCATAGCCCTAATTGAGGGGAAATGCAGACTATATTGAATGCCTCTTTACTGCAGAAGAAAAAAGAATGGTACTAGATAAGGTGAAAGCATAAACAGAGATCTGAAAGGCTACTCCTTTTGACCTGAATCAATGTGCTGTTTGTAGGCAGCAAAGACATTGGAAAAATTAATGCTCTAGTAGAGAAAGGAAGGATCAGTCAGAGGAAATTAATGTTACGGTGCTGGAGGATTCTGACAAAGACTGAAGAAGACCAGGGGAAAATATGAAGGCATCCCAAGTCGACCCTCTAATTCCAATAAAGCTAGGGAATGAAATAATAGATTTTTTTTTTTAATAGATAGCAGAGTCAGTAATAACTAGTTGGAAGTCCCCACTGAGTAGGTACCACGCAATACCAATTGTTGCAGTGATGGGAATAAGAACTTTGTAGCCAATCTTACAACCTATAGAATGTACCACGGAGATATTAAACTGATTTATGAGTTTTTACACTCTATATATGCCAGAATGTCCTATTCCATTGTTAAGATGAAATTTATTATGCAAGTGATATTCTCAAATAACTTGTGAAAATTCTGTACAGCTGCACATCTGAAGAGAAATGGAATGGAAGGCTCAAATCTACTGACTAATGGGCCAGACCTTGGAAGAACCTGAGGATATGGTATTGAATGTGGTAATTCCCTGGTACGGGCTTCAAAGAAACCAGGTAAAGCAAAGAATGTGACTTCACTTAAAACAAAACTCAAACAACTAGCAAAGCCAGTGAGGGTAAATCAATATCCTATTAGACTGGAAGCACTTAAAGGATTGGAGTCCTTGATAAATACTATCTTGAACTATGGATTGCTTAGAGAGTGTCAATCTGAATTTAATACTCCTACTTTACCAGTGAAGAAGCCTCATTTTCAGGAGTAGAGACTGATAAAGGACTTAAGAGTAATAAAACAAATAAACATGGACAAACACTCTATCATACCAAACTCCTGGTCTCACAAGCATGGAGTAACGAGGAGAACTGTGTTCCTCAGCCTGCTGGTCATGCTTTTTTTGATGCAGCCCCAGGCTTTGGTTGGCTTTTTGGACTGCAAGCACAGATTTCCAGGTCATGTCAAGCTTCTTCTCCACCAAAACTTCAAATCCTTTCCTCAGGTCTCCTATTAATCTATTCTCAACACAGCCTTTATTTGTGCTTGGAATTGTGCCAATCCTTTGTTAGAAGTATTTTGTTAAATAATTCTGAGTTTGAATTTGATACACCTAAGCTCATTACTATTACTGGTTTTTCTTTCAGTTATCTCTTGGTCTTCCACTTCCATCTCTTCTGCTAAGATGCCTTGGACAACAGCCTGATAATTTTCAGGGTTTGGTTCCACATATGGCCTGAGAAAGTACCAGTACCTTACCTTGCCATCTTAAAACAATGTTTTTGGTGAATGCCCTTGGATGTGTGAATTCTCAGACACTGCATGGTGCTCAGCATCATTTGCATGGCACTGACCGAATGCCCTCGCAGGTTTTTCACAGCAGTTTGCTGTCTTCTTGCTTGGGCCACAATGGGCTGTATTTGTGTGAGGAGCTCTGAGATCTTTGTCAAAGAAGACTGCATCAAAAAGCACAAAATCTGCCTACACATCACCAAAGAAACCTAAGAGGCTCTTGGGTTTCCTGAGGTTAAACCAGTTTACATTAGTTCTGAGTGTTTTGCAGATTGTCGCTTATTCATCTCAATAGGGTGCAGATAGTGCTGGATGGCCATCTGTCCCTTGTTTCAGCTGCCAGCAGTCAGCCACTTGGCAGGGCTAAACAAAGAATATCTCCATGATATTTAAAGACATACTGGACATTTTACCACGAGATTCATGCCAGCAGTTCTATATTTAGGAAGCATTTTAGTTAAAAGAAGACTGAAAGTAAGTGGAATGCTTCAGAGTCAACTGAGTCTGACGAATAAGTTGAAATAAACATTGAAGCCTTTCAAGTATTTTAAAAGTTTAGTAAACTTATTTAAAATGCATTTTTGTTCTTTGATTTTACAAATCAAGCCAAATATATAATTAGAGTGTTGTTAAACATGTGTATTCTCCTACCTCATTTTCAAAATAGATTGGAGTGACATATATCTTCAGGTATCTTCTGACTCAGCAGATCTCCTTTCCAGCATGAACTGGGGTTAAATCTGAACTAGATCAAACCAAACTGTACTAACCAAACAGTACAATTGATACTAATTTTTGTTTCCAAACATGCAAATGGGATAAACAACTAAATTTCTCTGCACAAACTAAGAAAAAATCTTCAAAGTACTACTGAACACTGCTGAAATTTCAGTAACTACTTGGCCATCATCACATAGTCCCAAAGAGCAATGTTTGCTTGTTGGAACTAAAGAGAAATGTATTCCTCATTGCCACTCGAAGTTTCACACCCAAACAAATTTGGATAACCGTTCATTAATGAAAGATACAAAACTTTCTGGTAGCTGGCAAGAAACACAAAGCAAATGCATAGGAGCCTCACCATCCAGGGAACATTCACCAGCAGAGGTTTTAAGGGACCACTGTGTTGGATTTAGCCATTTGAGTCACTCTGGTACTGAATAAACTTCACCAACATTTTCCATGGCTTATTCAAAGCATTTCTTAAACAAAAGCTGCCTATGACTCGTTAAAAAAAAAAAAAAGCCCATCCAAGAATTGTTCTTTCTACACTATTACAAGTATTTAAACACATTTTCCATTCAGTTCCTCTATAGTTTAAATTTCTTTCCCCAGGCACATGTGGCAGCTGATAAGCATAACTCATTGTGCTATACCACCGTAAAAATTATTTCTCTTGTAAAGGAAACACATATATGACTATTTGTAGCTTAAATTTCCTTACTATTCCTGAACATTTCTGAGAATTTTTGTTAAATTCTGATCTCTTTGTTCCTGAAAGTTGCCACTTTTATCACCTACTCTGATCAAGTCTGCAGAAAAAAAAGTCTTTCTTTCTTTCTTTTCTTTTTTCTTTTGTTTTCTTTTCTTTTTTTCTTTTTTCTTTTCTTTTTTCTTTTCTTTTTTACTTTTCTTTTTTCTTTTTTTTTAATCTAATATTAAAAGGATTGTGTAAATTTATCCTTGCTCTTTTGTCTTTTTAAGTTGCAGCAAACTATGTTAGAGCTTTTACAGGTATATGATTATGTGATCAAAGTTACCAAGGAAATGAACCACTTCAGAGTCACTAAAAGCATTAACTCAAAGGAAACAAAATTCCTGTTCATCAGTTCAACTCACGTGCAAAAATCCCTAAAAAAAAAAAAAAATAAATAATTTAAACCCTAAAACTGTTCAACAGATTACATTTATACTCTAACAGCATCAGGATGATTATGCTGGTTGATGGCGCAGAGAACATAAGTTGAAGTTTTATGCAAGACTGATGAGTAGTAAGTTTCAAGCCAGTTTTGATAAAGTGATGCATCATTAATGTATATTTGCTGAATATAATCCCGTGAGAAGATTTAAATTTTTGATGACAAAATCTGACATCCTCAGCCAATTTAAAACTCATGAGAGATGAAATTAGCATTAGAATGAGGCTGATTTCAGATTCTTTTGAGTGATGATGGTATCAATTAAAACCAACACAAATAATCATGTAATCTTATTTAAAAAAAAACCAACAGTTTTTTAGATATGAAAAAATAATGCTGAACCTTAAGTTAAGAGACAGCATTGGAAACTTATTTTACTGTCACCCACAGCTGTAGCTAAATTAAAGGACCTCTATTTCTCATTTAGAGTTTTTTTTTTCTTGCAGCATTGCAGATTAGCTTCAAATAATAAATTATAAGGTATGCTTTGCTAATGGACTTTATTTGAATTAAATGCCATTTAAAATACGGGGGTACAGACATTAAGTTTTTCAAAACCCCTTCAATAGTAAATACAAGCAATAAATCTTATACTGTGAAATCTAATAGAACAATGCCACTAGCCTTTAGCTCTTAAGATTCATTATCACTGCTTAAACCTCAATGAACCAAATAGCTTTGGTTTGTGTATGGCAAGCATCAAGAACAGGTTTTAACAAAAGTTTTCAAAGTATGATGTCAGCAGCTTCAGCAGGTGGCCTGTAAAGTTTTCATGATATTGTTTCTTATGTTGCTGAAACAAAAATACATTACAGCCTTCATTTATTGAAATTTTTGGGCAGAAAAAAATTTACAGGAGAGTTGAATGGATTTTTCATGTGGATTTTTAGAATTAGTCAACAGAAGAAAACAGAAAATTGAGAGCTTTGAAATAAGAAAATGAGAAAAGTTAATGATATGACTACAACTGCAATTTTAGCAATTCTGTATTCAACAACATAAAGGGGAAGAAAGACCCTCCATGTTTTGTGTATATGCAATCCACACTTGCATTATATCAGATCTATTTTATTTATTTAAAAATAATAATTTTATTTATTTAAAAATAAGAGATTTAAAAATAAGACATCAGATTCTCCTCTTTACTGATATCCATTCTTGTAGCATTTTCAGTAGCTGATTATTGCTTTCTAGGTTTTTCCAGCTAATCTATACAAGTCACAGGAGACTGCATACAAACCGTGCTACATCAGAGGTTCTCGGCCTTCAGCCACCCCTCTTGCACCAGCTGCTTAGCAATCTTTGCACTGAGAACGGAGGGTACGTGAATACTGGGTTTGATTTGATGGGTGAACAGTCACAGCATTTACTGCAGGAATAAATAACACAGGCCAAATTCATGCTTTGTCTAATTCCATTAGAAAGAATGCGCTCACTCCAGGGATCAAAGGATTTGGTGGGTAAGTGTGCACAAGGGCAGTAAATTGTGGTGGTATCTCCCTTCCTGGACGATGTAAAATGTGAAATACAAAGAAATTTCATGGCTGTGGGGGAAAACAGTTTGATCTATAAAGAATTAAGTAGACTTTCACTAATTGAAAACTGTTCTCTTTGACACTGCTTAGGACAAATGTAGGTATTTATGTTTCATTTTGGCCTTTTTTTCTTCAAAAATACGACATCAATTTCATTCTTGAAACAGCAAAGGAACAATAAACCCATAATCACAGGGACTATCACCATCAAAAAAGTGTTTTCCTTGAATGCACTTGATTGAGCTTACTTGTTATCAGCCAATTTTGGTATTAAACTCACACAATCTAGCCAAAATATAGCAAATAAGGTTGAATGTTAAAAAGCAAGCAACTTTCCCTGGAACTTCGGTCTCATTAACTCAGTTATTATTTCTTTAAATCCATGTACCTTTTGATGCAGTTGCCATTCCTGGAACTTTCTGTCATATATATATATATATATATATATATATATATATATATATATATACGTGTGTGTGTGTGTAGGAAATACCGTTGAGCATTTTACCAACAGTATAGGGAATATCAAGGCATCTTAAAGGAGATGACAGCGATTTTATTTAAAATTCAAACTGAAGTAAACCGGGTTTCCCTTACTCTTTCTGTCCCTCACTGTTTCATTCTATAAACCTCAGAGGTCAGTGTGGTATCCAAGAAGTCTGTCCTGCTGCCAGGTGCCACGGCAGGGGTGTTCAGTCTTTCCAGCCACAGTCAGGCAGAATGATGCCAGTGTTCACATGTGGGATCCAGGATCTATTGAAATGACAGCAAGGACAAAGAATGCCAGCATTCTTGTGCTCACATGTCCTATGTACTTTAGGTTTGGTGACTACGCACAGGTGTGGGATATGTCTTTTTGTACCATTTTGGAGCTGACGGTGATTAGTGTGTCTGTCCCGTCCCAACTTCATGACACATCAGCAGTCCACACTGTTCTTTGCCTCCACATCTGGATGTTTTGTAAAGCTTCAGGTGTGTGTGCTGGAGCCTCGATGGTGCTCTGTGGCAACCTCTTACCTTGCAGCTGCCGTCTGACCTCTGCTTGCTTCTGTATTAGCTTGATACAAAATGTGTTGGACTCGCAGGGGAACTCCCATATAACGAAAGACTGGAACAGACCCAAACCTACTTATGAAAAACTACTCATCCCAACTGGGATTAATTAGACAACTGATTACTGTCATAGAGTAGAAACATTCTATAACCCTTTAAAAAGGTTACCCGCTCAGAAGAGTTATTATTAAGCCCCGTTTAGGCTTTGACGCTTGCATTTTATGTAACCTTAATTTAATTAAACACAAATGAAAAACTCTTTGGTTTCTTTCTCACCTGAGCTGCTGATCTACTATGGCTTAAAAAGATCTGTCCTTCTGTCCTTTTACCTCCATCAGTCATTACCAGCTTAGAATCATCACCTTTTTCCACTGGTTGACTATTCTGAGAATTATGCACCGGAAGGCAGAGAGAAGGATATTGTCTGATTTTCACGAGATAAAACATCAAAAGCTGGAAAGAAATAGTTTTGTTCCTGTATTAAAGTTATGGTAAATGGACATGGGAGAAACAAAGTAAATGAAACTTCAGAGCTTACTCTTCAGAGCTCCTTTTTGAAGAAGAAAAGGGAAAGGAGAGAAAGAACAGAGATTTAGCTTGATGTTAAAAGTATGAAAGGGCCAAATATTTTATTGGTATAACTCAACTAAGTTTCAGTAGAGCTCTCTGTATCCATTAATAGTAGCTACACTTCAGACACACTAAATGCTTTGTTTATTCTGCTTTAGTTTCATAGGACTAGATGTAGTACACAGCCTACACCAGACACAGTTTATCGTGATAAAGTTTGAAGAGATACAAAGGTTACATAGCAGCAAAGGGCCGTAAACCCTCTTTATATTAGAGGCTGGGAAGGAGAACAGAACTACTACTGTGCCAGTGCCTCATGAAAAATGGATTATTGTCAGTGGGAATGAAACAAGGTTATGATCTCCACTAATTCAAAGTTCTTTTCCAGCTTTTTTTCCCATGTCTAATCTGCCAGTTTAAAGTTTTATATTACTTTCAGTCCTCTGAATTTTGTTTAGCAAGTTTTTAGAACAACACAGCTTTGGATCATACGATCATTAAATATTTCTACTTTATGCTAATACATTCATTAAAGATAGCTGAAAATTTTTATTGAAACAATTTTGGATTGGAAATTATTTTTTGACAAAAATATAACTGTACATTCTGATATATATATATATAAAGCAGTGTTATATGTTTATGATTGAATTTAACTCAAATTGTATGAAAGCATAACATTCCCTTTCTCTACTCTTTTAACACATACTTCTGAAATTGGGAAAAATACAAAGAGAAAACATCCTCATCATTTTTTATCTTTCTCCCTGTTTAGGTTTGTTTTTCCCACTGTTTAATTTATTATCTTTAATAAATTAGAAATTTATCAAATATAAACCACCTGTTTTTAGACTGAAACAAGGCTGACATCTTAAATGATTAGTGCTCACCTGTGTCCATGCTGCTTTTCTGTTCCGCCATTTGAGACAGTAATTGAAATTTATAGTAGGTAACCTAACAAAACAATCTTTTTCTATCTTTTGAGGACAACTGATCTTAATGCACTGGCCCTTTTTCAGAAAGCACAAGGAGTCTGAAAGACAGCTTTCAGATTAGGTGTGGCCAGCACCGGGTTGGCAATTAAAAGATCTTGTAGGTGGTGAGTTCAGGCAGCTCTGTCATGGACGACATGCTTTTGTATCCAGAGGAAATTCTTGTTTAATATGCATTTCTGATGTTGCTGCTTTTCAAAATTTTACGGAGAGGCATCCAGCATTAGTGTGTCTTTTAGCTCAGTCTCATTCTTCCTCTTCAATTTATTACAGTTTTATGGAAATTAAAAATGAGCTATGCGAAGAAAGGGAGAAGAGATTTTTTTGGAATGCTTTAATATCCTGTCAGCAAGCTCTCCAGACAGAGTTAAGAAATTTTGATAGGATGGATATTCTTTTTTCCTTCCTTCCATCCTCTTGCTTACTAAAAATAAAACATAGGAAGATATACAGTTTCATAGAAAATCACACTGCAATAAAAAGTGCCCATTATAGAGTGTCAATGGATGTGATAACATACATCATTTACCTACGGGGAGTATGCAATTAGAAAATTAACCTTTTACATTTCTCTCTCTAATCAGATGCAACAAATGACTAGAGAATAACACATTAGCAGCTGTATTTACTGTATTTGCATGCTATTAACAAGAAATTGACTATGCTTCAAGAGAGGAGAATTGAGTCTGTGTACATGAAAAGCACAGTTTGAGATGGCATGGTGGATCTTCATATTCTTTTTTCTTTTCCTTTCATTCCGGTAAAGGTGCATTACCAATTCCAGCTGCCCTAAGGACATGTTAAAATGCCTCAACTTTTCCTGTTTTCAGGAACAAATGTATTTGTCATGTCTTTCTATCCTGGTGATTCCAGCTTTGAAAAGATTTAATGAAAAAGGGCTATTTAATGCCAATTGCAATGACTTTTTTTTCAAATGAGATTAATATTTTTCTATTAAGAAATTGATAGACACCAATTTCATTATGAAAGAGCAGTCTACAAGTAATAATGTATTTTAATCACTATGAACGTTATCTGAAATTATTCACATAAGAAAATTAAAGTCTCTATATCTGACTACCAATATCCAGAATACTTCTGTTCCTGTATTGTCAGCCATACAAAATGTCATGTCTCTGGTGGTCTCAGAAGAATTTAGGATGACAGCAGGAGATACAAAGGCCAATAGTGAAATCCTCTCTTTCAACATGTTATACTTTGTGTTATCATCTATCAGAAATGACAAGAGCTCTGAGAGGACAGTCTCCCTTTTTCCATATACTGAAACAATGTGATTTCTGTCATTCTGAAGATTACTGCCCTTCAACAATAAATATAAATATAAATTTCTGAGGAAATTTGGTAGAGTTTCACTAGTAAGTGGAAAAAAGTCAGTTTGACAAGCAGCAGTCAGGTTCTGGGAGGAAAAAAAACTGGTTTGGAAGATGTAGGAATACCAGTATTACCATAAATGAGATTGACCCATGCCTCTCACTATAGGGAAAAATGAATAATTAGGAAAAATGCATTGACTGTCACTCTTCAGAACATCTAATGTTTCACCAGTGACTTTTTTTCTTTATCAGGAAAATTTAGAAGATTGTAAAAAGCCAAACTCAAGATCTGAGCCTCTCTGACAGGGCTATGTAAGCTTGGACAAAACTTTTGTCCTCTCTGAGCTTCAATTTCCTTGTCTATCAACTTAGGATAGCAATAATCCCTTACCTCGCAGGGGTGTTGATTGACTGATTGCAAAAATGTTAAAAGTTTGTTGAATTATAATGGGGATCTACATCATAGGTATCTTAAAAAACTTAAAGAAATTTCAGTTCTATAGACAGTTGTTTTATTCAGATTTTTTTTCTCCTCTGTTATTCCTGGATAATACTCCACAGAAATTCCTCTTTATACAGTTATCTGGGACACCTTATTCTGATTTTGTACTTCACTCATGCTTATTCAGAGTTTCATTCTTGGGAAAAAAAAAGCCAAATCTGACTAGCTGGGCTTGATCAAGAGAAAGACTGAAATGTACCTATTGAAACTAGTTTTAGATTATGCTCTTGAAGGTGTTCCACTGTGACAAGGAAGAGAAGGTTCAAGTGGCTCCTTTTCAGGGTTAAGTTCCCTTGAAGGGACGAGTCCCAGCCCACAATTTTAGGATTTTAGCAACTTGTTAATCAGTGAGGCTTAACATATGAACTGGAGTGACAGACTGGACTGATTGCTAGAATCCCTAGAAAAGCACAGTGGTGAAGCACGGCCACCTTTTCCTTCTCCTGTGACTCATTTTTAAATACCAAGCAGCTACATTTGTGCTTTTCAAGGCTGCATATCCAGCCAGTGCATCTGTGTGCTTCCTGATGCGAAGTAGATAAAGACTCCTCAGGCAGCTTCATGCAAAGGAAGTGAAATTTTGTCCACTTTCCACCACAGTGGAGAGGATGTCTCGGGAGTGCAGCTGTACAGAAAGGCTGAGGTGGATCTTACGCAGAGGGTTTGCTGGTTTACTGACTTTTATTACAATTTTGTAATAATGTTGAAACATATTCACCTAAGTACTGTGCAAATAGACTTTTAAGTACTCTGCAAGTATGCATAAGAGCATGCCCCACCACAGAGTGTCTTAGGTACATGTTGTGTGGCATCATATACGTATGTGTGTGGCATTATGTACATATATGCATGTATATATGCACTGTCATCTCCAGGTGAACAATGCTTAAAACCAAACATCTCCCTGTGCAAACGTGAGATATCTTCTACCTGATGGCGGCAGGTAAACATTGATCAGGATGTTGGTTTCACTTACTTGACAGGCCACACCCCAAATATAGTATGACAGGCCTAAAATAAATCTATTTGGTTCAGTTGCAGAATGTTTTTTCCACTGGGAAACCAAAAATGAGCTGTCAGAATTGCGTTCAATAATGCTCAAGTTATTTCCCTGTAGAGGATAGAAATAGAAAAATAGTGCTTAAAAGGTGATCTTCTGGACTGTATTTTATAATCTTTGTGGGTTATGATGAATTTTCACATTTTTCATCAATAGGACTATAGATGAGTCACCTCATTGCTTTGGGTGAAAACAGAACTTGTACAATTTGATTTAGTATGTCGTACTGATATGTATTTTTAAACTTAAATAAGTGCTTCAAATGCAATTATTAAGGCAGTTGAGCAGATGCTGACCAATTTTTTGTTTTACAGTTGCATAACAGAGAACATTATCTGCTCATATTTCTCTTGAAATGACAATGGATGCAATCTATTTCATTATATAACTTAAAGGTCAGTTCTGATAAACTGCTGTTTTCAAGTTTCTGAGGAAAATATAATAGTAACCTCTATCCTTCTGTACCTAAAAAAATAAGAGTGCCTCCAGAGACTTGGATTGCAAATTTGATTTTATATAATTAACCAAATCAAAGTAACAATATGCTTTATTGAGACATTACACTGAATGGTTGTCGGAGTTGATAACTTATTTAGTAGCTTGTTAACAAATGAGATATTCTGAGTGCTATTACTACCCTTCAATTAAATGAAGTATGCAATAAGAGTACAGTTCATGTACAAGAACACTATTTTTAACCTTCTAATACTGCATGCATCAAGTTTCCAATCATTATATCAAAGTGCTATGCCTTTTTATTAGCAGTAAAATCAATAACCTTGATAATAATTGGTGAATATTAAACATTTCAGAAGTCCATATAAGGCCTTCAGCTCGCGATAACTTCATTTAGGTTATTTTGGCTTATTTTCTTTTCAGAGAAAGGTGATGAATTGAGGAAAACAAAACATATCATGGGTTATTCGTTTCAGTCCTATCAGACCAGAGAACAGAAATACCAATGTAAAAAATGACACAAGAGTATTACCTAGAGTTGAAAATGCTCCTAAAACTTCTAACTCCTTACTACTTCAAAACGTTCACACAGTCCCAACTCCCAAGCCTATATGGAATTCCTTCCTTCCAGCATGTCTACCACACCACACACCTTGGTGTCAGTGAACTCGCTGGGGATGCAGTCAGTCCCACTGTCCATGTCAATGACAAAGATGCTAAACAGAGCCTGTCCCAGCGCTGATCCCTGAGGAATGCCACTCGTCACTCATCTCCACTTGGACACTGAGATATTGACCCTACTCTTTGAGTGCAACCTTCCAGGCAATTCCTTATCTACTGAGTGATCCATCTATCAAATCCATGTCTCTCCAGTTTAGAGGCAAGGATATAATGTGGGGCAGTGTCAAACACTCTGCACAAATCCAGGTAGATGACGTCAATCATTCTTCCCTCATTCACTATTACTGTAACCTTGTCATAGAAGACCACCGAATTTGTCAGGCATGATTTGCCCTTGGTGAAGCCTTGCTGACTGTCACCAATCACCTTGTTTGCCATGTGCCTTAGCATAGTTTCCAGGGCAATCTGCTCCATGATTTTGACAGGCACTGTGGTAAGGATGACTAGCCTATATCCTTCCACAGGTGTTCCTTATTTCTCCTTTTTAAATGGGGGTTATATTTTCCCTTCTCTGTTCGGTGAGAACTTCACTGGACTCCATGACTTCTCAAACAGGATGGATAGTCGCCTAGACACTAGTTGCCTCAGGTGCCCAGCACTCTGCCTTGAGGGTCAGGTGGGAGGAGTGCCCAGTTGCTGGGCTGAGTGTGCTTCGAGCCTCTGCAACCAGACAAAGCAACGCCCCACCTTCACTGAGGCATCCTCCCCATCCTCTTTCCATGAAAGCTGTCACACCAGGTTCCTCAGGGCCACCTCTTATGGGAATGGGGGTGGCTGTCCTGTCAGGCCCTCACTGTGCCTCTGCAGCAGCTCCCCATTTCAGGAAACCTCCCTGTGGGTCATAGTCCCCTGCTCTGCTCTGGGGGACACTTAATTTCCTTAGCTCATTCTTTGGTATTTCTGCAAAGGGAACAAAGTTTAACACTGTTATAAGTCAAATGACAAACACTGATGTGGACTAGTCTTCCGTACCCCAAGAAGATAAATTTAAGGTCATGATTTTACTTACATTACTATCTAAAATTACTAATAATGCTGTATCAATCTCTGCTACTGGACCACCAGATTGATTTGACCTGGAATCTGGAATAATGAAATAATTCTGTCAAACGAGCCAGTGTGCGTGGTCTAGTTCATTCTCGATAGAAGGTAGTGGTTGATACTTGTAAAGTTGCACTAATGTAAACATAGGCTGATATGAATCCTGTTAAAATAAGAACAACCAGGCAAGAGGTTGGGTTTTGGTTTTTTTCCTTTGCATTTGGCTTTTTTCTGTATATTTTTATTTGTTTGGTTGGTTTTGTTTTGTGTGGTTGTTGGTTTGGGTTTTTTTTTAACAATGCTGAAATTCAAGTTCAGCAGCCCTTTGCAAGTGCTCTGCGAGTTCTGTCAGTCTCCAGCATTTCCTGTATACATCTTGAAGTGTGTTTTCTGCCAGAGACCCTTGTAAGCCTTCCCAAAATTGCCTCATACCAGCACTGCACGAGCACTCCAATATTGTCCATGAGGATATTATCTCAGTGGATAATATGAAGGAAGGAATATTTCAGAATATCAGAAGGAGAAATATTTACAGGAGAAATATTTAAACCTTGTAACACTAATAAAAAAAAAAGACATTTTGGTTAATGGTTACTTCTACAGATGTATATTATATCCCAGCACTTTCACAAGAAAGACGAGGTGTGAACTTTAAAAGCTGTATATGAAAAGTTGATTTGTAGGTGACTGAAAGCTAAGTGTGAGTTGGTGGCAAATAATAAATCAGTAAGGCAGTTTTGATCTATTTAGTATCATCATAACCCTGGGCCAAAAGGGGACTATCATCAAGAAAATATGACAGTATTCTTATAATATATGACAGTATTCCTATAATATTTGAATTTTATTTCTATTTACATAACTTATTTCTCTACAATACGGCTTAAGAATACTGGATCCACACTCTTGGGCAAAATCCTACTTTTGTGCCAAGCCATTAATATGTCATTTTGTGGGGGTTTTTTTCATTTTTTTTTTTTCAATTCTGAAAATCAATTTTGAAGGAATGCAGGGGAAGGTTGGTCTGTCTCAGGACACGTAGACTGTTTTTGTTGGAAATCTGGTATTCTAAGAGGTAATATTCCAATGCCTTGTAAACCAGAATGCTTTGGGGAACTTTGCGTTGGATCTGTCTCAGCAAACATCAGACAACTAAAAATTGTCATCTAAACTAGTCATCTAATCTTCTTTTTTAGTCAATTGAGAGGAATAAACACCTTTGAGGAGTGATCCATCTCATTGAAGATAAGTATCTGAGACAGCCTAGACAAATTGTCTGCCTACAATGTCTGGTTCTCTCAACAACGAGAGCTTATACGGCTAGCTTAGATTGAGACAATCTTCAAGACGTTTGAAACTAGACAAGACAAATCTCATGTTTCATGCCTGTTTGGAATCAAAGAATAGAGAAGAAGAGAAAAATAACAGTAGTTAAACATTAAATTGTTCCAGGAATAAATTAATCAAATACTTAACACATATTTTCAAACTATTATTTTCAGCTGTTTACTTTTAAGCACTTGACTAGTGAAAGGAAATGGTGTTCAGAAATACACCACTCAGCTGTTCTTAACCAACATTTTTTAAAAGATCTTGTGATGTTTACGTTTCAAAGCGTAAATTCAATTTTGTTTGCAGGAATTAAAATGATGTTTTTACATTTGCAAAGCGGGAAAGGATAGGTTATAGTTTGCATTCTGAAAAGCAAAACAGTTAGAGGAAAGGAATAAGGGTGTTCTAGCAGGGTTTTTGAAACACAAATCATCAAACCATAAAACCGAAGAGAAAAAATTAAAAAAATCTAACTCCTTATGAAACCATATGCTTATATTATAGCAAAAGATAATCACAACGACATAAGATTTGCAGTCATAATAAACATAGAATAAATTTTGGAAGATACTCTAAAAAAGTAAAGTTTCAATACAATGCAAATTACTTTGGCAAGAGAACTGAATTAATTAAGAAGAGAAGTTTGGACTTGCTAAAGCTTAAGCAGTTGATTAGTGGAGATTGATTTGTAAAGCATCATCATCAGTGAAAAACTGAGGTGGAATTCCTGTTTTTATTTAAGTGATGTCACAGTAGTCTTTCACTATGCAGATGATTGAGTGAAAGTGATAAGGTATTTTGCTGAGTTTAAATTATTTGAATTCATATCTTTTGATATCCATTCATGCAAAATATAATGATACAATCTGTTCTGCAATGATATCTAAATACTACTTGAACATTGAAGGCATAACTGAGTTTTTTATTGCATGTGGCCTTGGTTTTGCCAATTGAATCCCTGTAGTTTGCTACCTCAAAAAGTGAATAGTACCTAGAGGTCAGTAAGAAAATGCATGCAAATTTTGAAAGACATTTGAAAAAATTTGCAAAGAAACAGAATGCCATATCAACAATAGACAAATTGTTTGCTGCCAATGGGGAACAGAACTACAGCTTAAGTTACAGCAGTATTCAGGACTTAAACACTTTCTGCCTGTGCCACAGGATGTTCATGTAAATACTATCATTCAGAGGTACCCTTCAACCCCTATCCCATAACCTCCCCTATATTATTCACTTCTGTATCTTGGTAAGTGCTTCACATAATATTTAGAGTATTACTGCTCTAGGATATGGGGGAAATCATAGCAAGTCTGCAAGAACTGTGTGCCCTCTGGGGTGCTCACATTTCTCAAAGATGCAAGGTTGAATATACAGGGAAAGAATATAAACACACTCCATCATCTCTTACCACCACTATTGAACGGAAGGAGGTTGAGTCTGTTCTGCAATGTTCTCACTTGTAAAATATGACTATTGAGTACACCAGAAGGTGACAACTCTGCAATTTAGCATTCACACTATTTTAAAAATTAGGAATGATAAGGACAGAATATACACTTTCTCTCTTTTTTTTCCTTTTTGTTTGTGTGTTTGACAAAGAATTTTTTTTACTCCGATATGCTGATTAAATCTCAGGGTGAATTAATTTTAAAAAATCCAAGTTTACTTACATTCTTCTGTAGATTCAAACTAAGCAGTTGCTTTCATTTATTGTATCAATTGCATAACTAATGGTGGGGAAGACTGCATTTTAGATATGCTTAAAGTTTTCTCTTTAAGACTGATTTATTCTGCCAGAGAACGTAAGGAACAGCTATTCACAATCCCTTCAGCCTAGTATCTTGTTTCTGAAAATAGACAGTTGTGAATGCTTAGGAAAAAAAGAAATGTATCAGAACTGAGAAATTTATACAGTAAGCCTTCCAACAATCTGGAATTTAATATCTTGTGTCAAACTTTGTCGTCAACTTTGTGTTTAATAGGTCATGACATACATTTCTTTCATTTGTTGATTTTTTAACTGCAAAACAATAATCATAAAACAATCAATTTTTAATTTTGTTTTTAATCTTTGATGGCATGTATTTTAATTTGCTTAAAAATTTGGACATTATTGAAGTGTCCAGTATTTACATTCAATGAATATTAATACTGTAGAGAATGTTTTGTCAGTCCAGTAATGCCCACAACCAGTTAGCTTTTACAGATCACTTCAGTAAAATCAACAGGAACACCAATTTTCTGTCCTTGAACCATAAATAGCTATTATCTTATCAGAATAAGCTCTAAAGTAGAGCAGAAAGAGGTATTGGAGCTTAGGAAATATAATCGAGGACATAATTTGGATTCAGATACAACAGAGGACACTTGGGTTTTGTTTTGACTCTGTGTAAAATGCAGCCATATAATGTGTCTCGCTAAGTGGGTTCCTTGAAAATATGAAATGCTCTTAAATCCTAACATTGCAAATCACTGTGCAAATATAAGAAAATAAGGAGCCTTCTACTACACACGTGCAAAAGGTCTCAAAAGTACTAGAGAAATGTCTGGAGGACTGCGTCCTCTGCCTGTGAACTCTGTGGTGCCTGGCCCCAGGGCCTTCCCCTGCTGCAGAGAGCTGGCCCCTGGCAGCAGGCTGCGTGTGCCTTGCTAGCAGACTGCACGACTGCAGTGAACAGCTGCAGGGAATGAGGTGATAAATTAAAGAATTATGCTCCAATGATTAGGTCATTAGGTCTTCCTGCCAAATGGTTAGCATATTAATTGGTGGTTAAAATTAATATCTCTATTTTGGCTTCTGACGAAGAAGCTAAAGAAAACCATCTGATTATCATTAGAGAAGACCATCTTTTGATTTAGATACATACACATACAATTTTGGAAGGTAATCTACAAAGCACTCAAAATCCTTAATTTCTTGTGGGGACTCTTAACAGGCTGTAGTATTGTCTTTCAGTGAATCAAAGGAAACCTTGCTGGTTGAAATTTGTGAGGGTCATCTGTAAAACATTTTGGAATGGAACTTTATGTAGACTGGCTTCGATCTCTAGCATTCTCTTTCTGAGATATATAGCTCTGTTGAAAAAAAGTGAATTAAGATTTCAATTCTGCTGTGTCAGTACAGAGGAGGTCTGTGGGCAAGAAGACATCTACATATGGCTAAATGCAGAATGGGATGCTTTAACTCCAGGGAAGTTAAAGAAAACTGAAATGGCAAAAAGGTAATCACTGTAAATGATACTGTTCCTTGAAAAATCAGAATCAGTATAAATAATAGAATATATAACAGGGTAAGATACAGTATGGAACTCAATCACACCAAATTGAATTGAAGCAAATAATATAGATTTGAATATTTCAGTTGTAAGGGACCTACAACTATCGTCTAGTTCAACTGCCTGACCACTTCATGGCAGTAATGGCAGAGTAAAAGTTAATCATGTTACTAAGAGCATTGTTCAAGTGCCTTTTAAACCATGTCAGGTGACTCCTTTTCATTTATAGCTGGCATTCATCACCCTTCCTTCCTTCCTTCCTTCCTTCCTTCCTTCCTTCCTTCCTTCCTTC